>BLSH010336939.1:24874-35270 GCA_018402905.1 Glandirana rugosa | reverse complement strand
GGCTGGGTGGGTGCGCATGGATGGGATGAGGATGGCTGGGTGGATGGATGGTGGGGGGTACAGCCTGTCACCTACTGTCACCTAGCAGCGCTGTGGGCACTACACATCGCACACAGCGCTGCAGCATGCCCTCTGTCCCCCCTCTCCTCTCATAATGCACCGATCAGTGCGGAGAGGGAGGAGAAAAGCCGGCACTTCCGCTGGCTTGTTTACATGTCATCGCTCTGCCATTTGATGGAGCGATCACGTGGTAATAGGCCGATCACAGCGGCCATTCACCGCGATCCGTGACCCTACTACGTCATAGTACGCCCTCCCAGAATTAAGCAACAGCCCTGTAGATGTCTTTTGTCTATAGGGCGGTTGTTAGGTGGTTAAGACCATTGGGCGGAAGTGACGTTGCTTCCATCATCCAATGGTATGGAGTCGAGTGGGGGCCATCATTCCCTCACTCGACTTTATGCCTCTCAGGGGAGAGGATCAGCTACGGTAAGCGGCAGAGATGACCAGAGCGCGGCAGGGGGGCACCTCTCCCACCGCCGATAAAAGTGATCTCGCTGTGAATCCGCAGTGGAGACCACTTTTGTCGTAAAGCGGACCACCAATCAGTTTTAAAAATACCGGGGTTATGGCAGCTATAACAATGGTATTTAGCGTCAAAATGCAGACGTAGAGCGACGACAGGCGGTCCGGAAGTGGTTAAGGTAAAAAAAGGTCCCAATATTTGTATCGCCTCCTCAATCCCTTTATATTTACCCAAGTCTTATTTGGATCCAGCGTAATGCCCGTCTGCAGCAGCTCTCTCCTCATAGGATATGAAGGCAGCAACAGGTGCCATTGGCTCCTGTTGCTGTCAATCAAATCCTCTGAGGAGGTAGCGAGGAGCTAAGCTGGACTGTGTGTGTCTATGGATGGGGTATCGGTGATTAGACTCCGGAGTGTGCCACATCCCTAAATACCAATATAAACATAGAGGTTCCCCAGTTGTGGGACTTTATAGGTACTTCAAACACACAGCAGATAAATTGATAAAAACAGATATTTATTATCAATGATCAGTAAAAGACAGGAAACCTGAAATATGCATGATATGAACAACTGAATATATACCAACTGAAACAGCAAGATGGTGATACAATCTGGTACCCTCAATCCAACGTGTTTCAGAAACTATGTGGCTCCTTCTTTAGGGGTATAAGAGATCACCTTGTAGTCGTTCATTGGTGTATCAAAGAACATTCCATGTCTGGTTTAAAAACAGTCTCAGAACTTTCTGCCTTTCCCCCCAACCTTGGAGGTAACATATGTTGTACTAGATAGAGGAGACAATTGTAAAGAGGAGCACGCAAAAGGTGCTACACTTAACCTGGAAGCACCAGGGGGCAAACAGGTCCTGCACCTATAGACTCATTATGGAATGGCAGACCTCACATTGAGTAGTAATAAGACTATGGGCTGGCTTTAGACAGCACAGTTTAAATGATGTGTCCTCCATAAAGGGGTGCAGCAGGATAAAAAAAATGGTTGTAAAGGCAGAATATTCCTTGCATTAAGGTAACAAAATGTCTCAGTATTTGTATCGTCCCCTCACTCCCTTTATATTTACCCAAGTCCTATTTCGATCCAGCGCTGTGCCCGTCTGCAGCAGCTCTCTCTTCTCTCTTTCTTCACAGGATATGGAGGCAACACCAGGTGCCATTGGTTCCTGCAGCTGTCAATCAAACCCTATGAGGAGCTGAGCTGGACTGTGTGTGTCTGTGGATGCGTACCGCCCTGATTGGGAGTGAGCCTGCAGGTGGGCCACCATAGGAAGCAGCTTTTTGGGGGAGCACAGACGAGGAAGAGCCGAGTACACTAGTGGGGGACTCCAGAAGGGGAGGTTTGGGGACCACTCTGTGCAATGGAAGGTTGCACAGAGCGGGTAAATATAACATGTTTATAATTAAGAAAAAAATAATTTACAACTGCTTTAGCACCCAGCCACCACACATATGTAAGTATGTACAGTATCTCACAAAAGTGAGTACACCCCTCACGTTTTTTAAGAGCAACAATTCTTTTTTTCAGATCCTCAGAGAGTTCTTTGCCATGAGGTGCCATGTTGAACTTCCAGTGACCAGTATGAGAGTGAGAACAATAACACCAAATTTAACACACCTGCTCCCCATTCACACCTGAGACCTTTTAACACTAACGAGTCACATGACACCGGGGAGGGAAAATGGCTACTTGGGCCCAATTCGGACATTTTCACTTAGGGGTGTACTCACTTTTGTTGCCAGCGGTTTAGACATTAATGGCTGTGTGTTGAGTTATTTTGAGGGGACAGCAAATTTACACTGTTATACAAGCTGTACACTCACTACTTTACATTGTAGCAAAGTGTCATTTCTTCAGTTTTGTTACATGAAAAGATATAATAAAATATTTACAAAAATGTGAGGGGTGTACTCACTTTTGTGAGATACTGTATATGTCATACCTGTGGGATCCCCATAGAAGCTGGAAATCACTATTGTAGGCACCACTAATACATTGATCGCCACTGGCATTCCCAGTAAATGAAAAAACTTATGTTACCCCAGACATCTCTCTCTGGCTGAACAAGATGAGCAACATTATCTGTATAAAAGAACCTATGGTCACCTCCGCAATAGAGAAGAGGTCCACATAGGCATCCTATTCTGTACAATCCAAAAACACCCCAAAATTAACCTAAGAAAATAGATGTGAGGTACTGGACTTGGAAGGTTTTTCCTCTGTTTGGTCACCCTATTGACTCATATGCCTGATTTTATTGAGTTCAGGTACTTATATAGGTCCATCGATTTATGCAGCACTTTACATATACATTGTACCCGAAGGAAACCCTCGCAGGCACAGGGAGAACATGCAAACTCCAGGCAGGTAGTGGCACGGTTGGGATTCAAAGCAGCGACCCTTTTTTGCTGCTAGACGAAAGTGCTAACCACTACACTACTGTGCCACCCCTACATTTTTGTTTTATTGGTCTAAGTGAGAATACTAGCTCCTTTATTTTAACTTTTTATGATTATGGTTGTGTGCATGATAATTTTTTTATGATTATGACCATGATTTGCATTCCCATCATTATCACAATTATGGATGTATCTTGTTACATCCCTGAATAAGGGGGGTTGTTGACCCCTGAAACACGTTGGATACATTTTATCTCCCTGTTGTCAGGCATTGTATACAAAGGTATTGTGGGAGGTGCTGTGTTATCTGCAATAAATGATTATGGACTCTTAAGACCGTTTGAGGCTTTTTGTCAATTTAACCGGAACCCAAAATCACCTTCCAGGATTACACCCTCTCATCCCGGTTACCACTTTAGTGGTCAAACCCCGCTTCAAAGTCACAATCACTCTTACATTGTGACAACTTTACAATTTTTTGAGACATTGTTCCAATTACCATCCACTCACAGGGGAGGGCTGGCAGCCTTAGGGGCAAGTCCAGTCAAGTGGCCCATTGAACCACCAAATCAGCTCACCATCCATGCCCACTTGGTATTAGAACGGATATTGATGTTATGAAGCAAGACAAATATGATACAATGTGGTAGCATAATTTAATGTTAATAGCAACAAAGGAGGTTTAACAAAAAGAATGCAGCTCATCAGTGCCCACCAATGCAGCCTCAGCGCTGCCGAATTACACGGAGCGGGGATCTCCCGCTTACCTGGCAAGGTGTCATATGAAGTCCTGCCTCCTGTACCGGCTCCTATGATAGACATCACCAGTGTGATGTCTATTATAGAAGCTGGTCCAGGGGGTAGGACTTAGTAAGCGGGAGATTCCCGCTCTGTGTAATCAGGCAGCCCATTGGGATCCATGGTAGGGCCAGCTCTGGGCGCCCCCCTTTGCCTGCAGTTAGTTGATGGCTGCGCCCCTGGCCCATTTCTTTCCTCCACAAGAAGAAAAAAGTGTGAGCGGGCAGCGGCCGTCGGCCATTTTGAATGTAAGTTAGGGTGGCCTGAGGGGCAATTGCCAACCTGCCCCCCAGCCCAGCCCTCCCCTGGTTTGGGTGCTTGCCATTTGTTTGTAAAGGAGAAGTATGGCCAAAGCTCTTTTAGCCCTACTTCTGCAGGTCACAGGAGTGCACTTAGTTCTGGACTCCTGTGACCCAGATTCAGCTGACAGTGGGCTAAAGTCTACTATTGACTGAGATCATTCAGCTGGCCTAGGCTTTACAAAGACCCCAACTTTAATGTCAGGATCAACCCAGATGCCCGAGTTACAGCTGGCTCAGCCTCCCACTGAGAGCCTGACCCAGCCGCTACTGCCCTCTCCCCAGCCCAGTGCGTTTCAGAGAGCAGAGAGCAGTGGACATAATAATAACCTCCAGCTTTGGTCAGTGATGCAATGGTAACCCCAACAGCAGTATCAGTGGATGCAATATTAACCCCCAATATTGATGTTAATGGGCACAATGTGAGCGCTGTGGTATTGATTGTTCCTGTCAGCGTGTATGGAAGTGCTTATACTGTTTACAATTCGGTAACGCACTGTCTCACCCTGCTCTGCACATGCTCAGTCGCTCTATTTAGGCATGGCTGAGTTTGTAAAGGCCAATCTGCTCAGCGCCTTACAGCTGTTGTATCCCCCGCTTTGTCATTTTTACCCACAGGTAAACCTATAATAAGACTTACCTCTTGGTAAAATGAGTATCTCCTAAACTTGCATGGTCTAGGAGATATTCACCCTGTATGCAGCCACTAATGTCAGCGACGCATGCGCAGTTAAGGTCCGGCGTATTATGCCGGAACAGGACTCCCGCACGCTTACACGGGAGTGACATCATTGTGGCTCTGGCCACTCACAGTGCCAGAGCCCGCAACCCTGGAAGAAACGGCGAGGTAAAATGTAAGCCTTCTCAGCACTGAATGGGTCAGGCTGTGGTGGTAGGGTTGCCACCTGTTCGGGATTCACCTGGACAGTTCGGGTTTCAGTCCACCTGAAACCCAGACACAATATTAAGACAGTAATGTAGCTAAGAACAGGAGGGGGAGGGGTTACTATGGATGCCACATTACAATTCTCTTTGGAGTGCCCAAAGGTGTCCCAGGTCTGTTACAATCCTATAGTGGTAAAAAATGTTTTTTTTTTTTTTTTTTTTTTTGCTGTGAGCTTGTACAGTGTTCGGATTTGGCTTGAAGAAAAAGTGGCAATCCTCTGCGGTTGCCTCGTTCTAAAGTATTTCATAATGTGCTAGTATGCAATGCATACCAGCATATTATGCTATTGTCTTGCAGGTTTCTTTTTTTTCCTTCCGCAGTTTACTACTGCTTTAAAGTGCGATTAAACCCTCTTTTTGTTTACAGCCAAGGAAGCTGCTTCTGTTTGATCTGCAACTGCCATGATGCTGCACATGTTATCCGTTAGGACATCAGCCATTTGAAAGGTTCTTTAACAGAAATGTTTTTATTTATCTCAAGAGAAAACAATACATAAATAGAAAGAAAGAAAAGCCATTTAAAAATTTAACAGTTTGGTTGAGGGCACAAGCAAATGTGACAGTTAGCAATCCCGGCATTTCAGGATTTACTGCTGTTCAGGGGCTCTGGGCTTGAGTAAAATGACAGAAAGAGGAACGATGCTAGAGGCACTTTACAGCACACGCTAATTTTGGTAGCAGAATTATTAATGTGGAATGTATTTTCCTTGCTGAAGAACATTTTTTTTATCAAGTTGTTATGGGTAAAGTTTTGCTTTTACCACTTGAGGACCGCTCCATGTACATTTACTGTGGCAGGGCAGCCATTAAGCGCAAAATCACATACCTGTACGTGACTCTCATGCACCGCTAAGGGGTGCACGGGGCCAGAGCCGCGCTCCCGCTGTAATTGGACACAGTGGGAGGCAATCAGCAGATCCGATGGTCGCCAGCTACCTGCGATCGCTCGGTGGAGAGACAGATGGACGGTCTGCCTATGTAAACAAGGCAGATCTTCCTTCTGTCAGACAGGGAGAGAAACATCTATGATTCCTGCTAATCCAAAACACAGATGTCTCTCTTCCCGAGTGCATCCATTCCCCACACAGTAATAAAACACTCATAGGGAATACACTTAACCCTTTGTTTGCCCCTGATGCCCCTTCCTTGCCAGTGTCATTTATACAGTGTCAGTACATTTTTTATTTTTTTTAGCACTGATCACTGTATCCCCAATAAGTGTCACTTAGCGTCAGACTTGTCAGCCGCAATCATGCAGTCCTGCAAAAAAAATTAAAAAATAAAAATCGCTGATCGCCACCATTACTAGCAAAACATTAAAAAAAGTCCCTTAACCACCGCCCTATAGACAAAAGACATCTACAGGGCGGTTGCTTAATTCTGGGAGGGCGTCTGACGTCCTTTCATGAACGTGCTTCCCCCAGGATCATCATGCTGCAGCGCTGTTGGCAATGTGTAGTGCCCACAGTGGTGCTAAGTGACAGTAGGGGACAGACTGCACCCCCACCATCTATCCACCCCCACCACCCACCCAGCCATCCTCACCCCATCCATGCTCACCCACCCAGCCATCCATGCTCATCCACCCATGCTCACCCACCCAGCCGTGCTCACCCATCCATCCATCCATACTCACCAAGCCATCCATCCATCCATACTCACCCACCCAGCCGTGCTCACCCAGCCATACATCCATGCTCACCCACCCAGCCATACATCCATGCTCACCCATCCATCCTCACCCAGCCATCCATCCATGCTCACCCACCCATCCGTGCTCAGTCATCCTCATCCATCCCCATCTGTGCTAAGTCATCCCCATCTGAGCTTAGTCATCCCCATCCGTGCTCATCTATACTCATCCACGGCTCATCCATCCCCATCCTTGGCTCATTTGTGCCTCATTCATGCTCATCCATACATCAGTTCTCATCCGTAACACATCCATGCCGCTACAGTGCCCATCCATGCCGCTACAGTGCCTATCCATGCCGCTACAGTGCCTATCCATGCCGCTACAGTGCCTATCCATGCCGCTACAGTGCCCATCCGTGCCACTACAGTGCCCATCTGTGCCACTACACTGCCCATCTGTGCCACCACAGTGCCTCACAATAGTGTAAAAGATAGTCAAATTAGATTTGAAATGTATGCCCCTAGAACACCTGACGGTGCTCCCTGAATGTTGGGCCTCTGTATGCTATGCACATGCTGTGTGTTAGAAATATTGTATAAATGGACAACTTTGTGTAAAAAAAAAAAGAAAAAAAAAAATGCGTTTTCATTTTCCACAAACTTGTGGAAAAAATGACATGTTCAAAAGACTCATTATGCCTCCTAGAATATACATTGGGGCGTTTTTATTCCAAAATGGGGTCATTTTTTGGGTGTTTCAATTGTCCTGGTGCTCTTCAAAAGTGGTAGTCAAGAAATTATATGTGTAATTTATGCTCCTAGAACACCTGATGGTTCTCCCTGCATGTTGGGCCTCTGTATGTGGCTAGGATGTGTCACACGTGTGGTATTGCCATACTCAGGAGGAGTAGCAGAATGTGTTTTGGGGTGTAATTTTTGCTATGTACATGCTGTGTGTGAGAAATAACCCGTTAATATGACAATTTTGTGAAAAAAAAAAAATCTTAATTTTGCAAAGAATTGTGGGGAAAAAATTACAACTTCAAAAAAACTCACCATGCCCCTTACAAAATACTTTGGACTGTCTAGTTTCCAAAAAGGGGTTATTTGGGGGGTAATTGTACTTTCCTATATTGTTAGGGTCTCAAGAAATGAGATAGGCCATTACTACATCAGGTATGATTTTCAGTGAATGGCACCATAGCTTGTAGACTCTATAACTTTCACAATGACCAAATAATATACACTAATTTTTTTTTTTTTTACCAAAGATATGTAGCAGTATAAATTTTGTCCAAAATGTATGAAGAAAACTTACTAATTTGCAAAATGTTATAACAGAAACAAAGAAAAATGCATTTTCTTTCTACAAAATTTGCGGTATTTTTTCCCATTTATAGCGCAAAAAATAAAAAACCCAGCAGTGATTAAATACCACCAAAAGAAAGCTCTATTTGTGTAAAAAAAGGACAAACATTTGATATGGGTACAGTGCTACATGACTGAGTAATTGTCATTCAAAATGTGAGAGCACTGAAAGCTGAAAATTGGTCTGGTTAGGAAGGGGGTTTAAGTGCCCAGTGGTCAAATGGTTAAAAATCTCCGTAGGCGACGATGTAAAACTTTTTACAGGTTACCTGTTTAGGCTTACAGAGGAGGTCTAGTGCTAGAATTATTGCTCCATAGGCAACGCTTTAAAAAAAATATATATTTATTTTAACTTTATTTTTTTGTTTTTACACTGTCTCTTTAATTTTTTTTTTTTTTAATCACTTTTATTCCTATTACAAGGAATGTAAACATCCCTTGTAATGTGAATAGTGTGTGACAGGTACCCTTTATAGAGAGATATGGGGTCAATAAGACCCCACATCTCTCCTCCAGGCTGGAAAGACCGAGATAAAAAAAACGAGCGATCTCAGTCTTCCCAGCCGCATACAGATGGTCACCAGTCATCTCCCTGACAGATTCATTCTCCGGGCCGCCTATGGCACGGGTGGACCCGCAGAAGCACTGAATGGCGGCAGGAGGGGGAAGGGGTGTCCCATTCGGCTGCCTATAAGAACGATCAAGAGGCTGAACTGTCGCTATGATTGTTCTTATGGTGCACAGAATCGCCAGCTCTAAACAACGATATCTGAATGGTGCCTGTAGCTGAAGGCATCATTCAGATATCAGAGCTCAAAATTCAGGATGTCATGACGGCCTTGGTATTGAAGTGGTTAAGGCAAGACCTTCCATGATTGTGTGCCCAGTGCCAGTAGCTTTTCCTATAGACCAACGTTTCTCAATTCCAGTCCTCAAGACGCACCAACAGCTCATGGTTTCAGGCTCTTCATTATTTTGCACAGGTGATTTGATCCGTTTCACTGCCTTGGTAATTACCACAGCTGTTTCATCCGAGGGAAATCCTGAAAACATGACCTGTTGGTGTGCATTGAGGACTGGAATTGAGAAACACTGCTATAGACTAGTGCAGGGATATGCAATTAGTGAACCTCCAGATGTTGCAGAACTACAAATTCCATGAGGCATAGCAAGACTCTGACAGCCACAAGCATGGCACCCAGAGGCATGATGGGACTTGTAGTTTTGCAACAGCTGGAGGTCAACTAATTGCATATCCCTGGACTAGTGTAAAGGCTCACGCACATGGTCACATTTGCCCACACAGCGTTATTTTTGTGTACAGAATGTCCTGGTGCTGGGTGCAGCCATCCATAGACATGAATGGGTGAAGGCGGCTGTATGCAGCTATGTGCCACTACTTGTGTAAAGTGGCACATGTGTACAGATGTAATGTCCTGAATGCACAGTACCTGCACCAAGGCATATTGGGCACAAAAATACAAAGCGTGTTTTTTCTGTATGGGTGTGCCCATGTGCATGAAACATTCATAAAAAATTCCTTTCCACCGAAAACTGAATGAGGAAAACGGCGACAACAAGCGCGCAAGCAGTTTTTAACTGGACAGATATCTGGAGTCAGAGTTTTCTAGCAAGAGCCTCATTTCACTTTTATTTATTTAGGCATTTACAGTACATGGTCCATGAACTTCTCATAAACCAGCCAGTAGCTTCATTACACCAACCAATGCTTATCATTGTCCCTGGTTTAGAACATGACAGTCCGATGATGTAGGTGACAACAGGATATGCACAGGACTCCAGTTTGCCTTCAGTGGTCACATTCCTCTACACACTGCAAAGATATGCAGAATGGTGGTCTTCTTGTGGTTCCAAATTAATCATGCCATATAAAGGAAGGAAAAAACCCCGAGTGCCACACACCATCAGAACCCGACAATCACTATAGTAGAAGCAGCCTCAGCACAGCTCTGTCCCGGGTAAAATTTATTAAAAATAGATAAAAGTACTCACAAAACATGTGAAGAGCTCTGAGTAAGAAGGCATGGCCTTCGAAACACGTTAGCTGGCACAGCCCTCATGTCCTTTCTACCACGGTTTTGGGACCAGCAAAACGACAGGACCATCTGCTCCGTGTCGGAGGCTTATTTTATGTGGTTTTCTTCACGTTTGTGAGCACTTTTATCTATTTTAAATACATTTTGCTTTGGGATTATGCACTACGCCAGTGCACCTTCTTTTTCTTAACCACTTGCCGACTGCAGTCTGACGGCAATAGAGTGGCTCGTTATCGCAAACTGCCGACATACGACAGCAGCTGCAATAACTAGTGCTGTGAGCGTGCGCGCGCCACCGGAGGCACGCTCACTGTGTCTGGGGGGGGGGGGGGGGGCAGGGAGCGGGTGCGCCAAA
>BLSH010336900.1:50353-63857 GCA_018402905.1 Glandirana rugosa | reverse complement strand
AAAGCAATTTGAAATACTTTAAGGAAAATAGAAATAGTTTAAACTTACTGTATCCAACTACTGTTTTTTTTAAAACTATGCACTTTTGTCCTACTGCACTTCTGACCTGCTGCAATTGGAAAGAGCAACTCTCAAGAGTAAACTCTACAAGAGCTGCTCACCTTCTTAAATACAACACTAATTAAGCACCAATTTGGTCAACAGCCCACCTCTATTGCATATGCTAATTGACAACACCCAGTATTCAACACCTCAACAGCACTTAGCAAACAAACACTTAATAACAACACAGCCAAAATACCAATGTTAACAAGCAAACAATTTAAGAAAAGCAATTTGAAATACTTTAAGGAAAATAGAAATAGTTTAAACTTACTGTATCCAACTACTGTTTTTTTTAAATTGTTTAGTATTCTCTGTATCCTTATATACAAGGAATATTTTTTATCCTCTGTATGAAATAAAATGGTTTTAGATATTTTAATTTATAAATTTGTGTGGTTTCGAATTTAATTATGGAGCACCTTTAAAGTCCTTGGAACCCTTTTTTAGTTTCCTTTTTTCTCATTTCTTATCCCAATAAAAGGATTGGAGAACCTTGTAGTCTGTGTGGAGAAGAGGGTAGGGGAAGCACCACTATCTAAGAGCAATATGTTGTTAACAAGTAAATATTTGTAGTAATAAAAATATGCACTCACATTTTATTAGAGGGTTAAAAGCATGTAGTACTGAGGGAGAGACTGCAGAGCTTGACAGGGTCGTAGCTTGATCTCCTAGATCAGGCTGTGGAAGCCGCTGGAAGATGTAAGTCCGGTGGTGGAGGCACCATGGGTGGCGGCGGATCAGCCACAAGGCGGAGAGGCAGCGATAGTCAGCTGGCAGGTTGAAGTGAGGGAACAGAAGTACAGACATGCAGAGGCAAAAGGGGAGGGGACTGGTCCGGGGCTATGCAAAAAGAAGGTGACAATCTACTCACTCGATTCGTGCAAATGTACACAGAATACATTCATCTGTAAATGCAGAGGCCCACCTTAAGGTCAAGTATTCCTCCACAGCAGCCTCATCCTTGCTCTAGGGCACTGATAAAAACAGCACAAAAGCAAAGGTACCCCATGTGTAGAGCAGGGTAATCCTGTTACAGGTGCCTAATGTAACCCAGAAGTACCCACCCAGGGGTAGGCCTCTCGTCTGACCCTTGCTTGGCACCCAATGAAGAGGGAAACATGATGGGATGACCACCCTATCGCCCTACTACCGCACTACCCCTTACATGCTTATTGTAGCAAAAGTTTATTTGTTGTAATTACTTATTTGGACTTTATTCAACTGAGTCTCACAGTAGAGTCAATAATGTTTTTACTTGATTGAATTTTAACATGCAGCAATTATAGTTTTTCTTTTTATTCTTTTTAATAATTTTAACATTTAAAAGTTTTAGACTGGTGTTTTTATAATTTCTAATATTTTTTTTAAATCTTTGTGGAGCCCCAGTGATATTGTTTTTGCAGAGCATTATGGGTTTTCTAAAGATAAAGCACAGCAATAGTTATTTTTCCCTTTTGTGACTTTCCTTCATTAACCACTTGCCGACCACCGACCGCAGTCTGACGGCGACAAAGTGGCTCGATATCGCGAACCGCCATCATATGAGGGTGGCTGCGAGATCCCGCACTGTGAGCGCGCTCACTGTGTTCCGGGGGGCCAGGAAGCGGGTAGGGCGGACTCAATCGCTGTTGGCTACCCGCGATGGCCCCCCCTGCAGTGAAAGAACGGAGGTCCGTGTAAGTAAACACAGATCTCCGTTCTCAAGGAGGGGGAAGGGCTGGGATCACAGGCTTCCTGTATATGGAAGCTGTGATCACTCCCCTCCCCCTGCCAGCCCAGCACTAATACAGTTAGAACACACCCAGGGAACACTGTTAACCCTTAGATTTCCCCCTTCAGGTTAACCCCTTCACTGCCAATGGCATTTACACAGTAATCAGTGCATTTTTATAGCACTGATCGCTGTATAAATGCCAATGGTCCCAAAAAAGTGTCAAAATGGTCCGACATGTCCACTGCAATATTGCAGTACCGTTAAAAATCGCAGATCACCGCCATTACCAGTAAAAAATAAATAAATAAAAACCCCAGAAATTAATTCTCATCATCCGTAAACGCAACAACTTTTGCGCAAACCAATCAATAACCGCCGATAGCGATTTTTTTTAACCAAAAATATGAGGAAGAATATAAATCGGCCAAAACCAATGAAAAATGTTTTTTTATATATTTTTTTTTGGATTTGTATTTTAGCAAAAAGTAAGAAATCTGGGTTTTTTTGCAAAATTGTCGCTCTTCTTTTGTTTATAGCGGCGATCAGAAATGACGCAAAGAGATAAAAGATAAAAGTAGATAAAGGTAGATAAAGTCCTGGATTCCTGGACACATCTAGTGGAGGCCACATAGACCACATCTGATGAGGTAGAGGTGGCTGGGCAAGTAATCTGCTGCCAGGTTTTTGGTCCTCCATGTTAGTCCAGACTTGCAGGTAGCCATGCTGGGGCCTAATAACATGCAGCTCCCATAGAATATCATAGGTCATTATTCTACTCCAGCAGGACATTACTGCTTACTGAATAGCACTGACATAATGATAGGTGAGCTCCATTCAATTTAGTTATACTTAATGTTGCCTTGCATCATTGAATGTGGAAGACTGTCTACATCTATTGGTTGAAAGGAATTATAGCAGGTGTGGCTCTGGATTAAAGTTGCTTATAAGATTTGAAGTTATGCCATTTGGGTGCTGCCCCAGACAGGAGGGTAAGAGTTAAAGCCTTTCCCGGTTCTTTAGTATTGGTGGGTTTTCTTTGGGTTGGGTCCATTGCTCCTGTGATATAAAAGAGAGACAGTGGTCCGGAGCCCGTGGCTGGAGAGAGTGGAGAAGAGAGACAGTCCTCAAAAGGCCCAGGGTCCAGAGCCCATAAGGGAAAGGATCTGAGAATGGCAACCGCGACGAGTGAAGGAATGTCACCTACTGCTAGTACTACTGTCATGTAAAAGGTCATCAGGACCTGGGGCTCGTCCCTGAAGATTACAGCACTGGGGAATACCACTAATGGATTCTATTCATCATACATGGGCTCTGCCTTTGCAGGTATGTCAGGGTAGCATTAGCGTTAGGAATTTAGCGGCGATCAGAAATGACGCAAAGGGTATCAAATACCACCAAAAGAAAGCACTATTTGTGGGAAAAAAAGGACACAAATTTTGTTTGGGTACAATGTTGCATGACCGCGCAATTGTCAGTTAAAGCAACGCAGTGCTGAATCGCAAAAAGTGCTCTGGTCCTAAAGTGTGAAATCCTTCAGGGGCTGAAGTGGTTTAAGCTGGTACACATGGGTTAAATATCAGAAACAGAAACCAGCTGGCATTTGGCCCATATGTACAGCAGCCTGTCTGACAGAAGGCGGTCCAAGGACTGGCTTTTATGGAACAGGCATGCTGAAAAACCAGCACCACAAAAACCCTTACAGTCAATGGCTGCAAGCACTAATCACTGTGTTCTGGCAGGGGGAAGGGGGGCAGTCCCCCTGTCAGAACACAATAACTCAGTGGGGGAGATCACTGTGCTAACATCACTGGTTTGAATGAAATAAACTCCCCGTGTGTACCTGCCATTAAAGCGGAGGTCCACCGCCCTTTTAAAAATTAAAAGTCAGCTGCTACACATACAGTAGCTGCTGACTTTTAACATTAGGACTCTTACATGTCCAGCGATGTCGACACCACCGCTGATCTTCGGATCAGCTGGTTGAGTGCTGCCACGGCCATTGCGAATTGCACTGCACTCTTTCACTGGCTCGGCGGCGGGGAAGGAGGAGGGCTACTGGGCTGCTGATGTAGTCCACCTGGTCTCCTGGAAGTGGGGACAGGATACCTGTCAAAGACACTCCCCCCTGGAAGGTGCCAAATGTGACACCTGAGGGGGGAGGAATCTGATGAGCGGAAGTTCCACTTTTTGGGTGGAACTCCACTTTAAAGAAGACCTTGCAGTACAAAGGCTGGTCTGCCTAATTTATCTGGACCCCTGCATACAGAAGCTGGGGGTAAAGTAAGTTTCCCTACTTTTTATTTCATGCTGCTATTTAATGTGGGCAGGGCGCACAGATATATTACTGAAACTGTGATTTGTCTCTGAGCCCTTTCCTGTTTATTATTTTCAATGTTTCTAAATAAAAAGCTTCCTCATTTTATTCCCTAACAGTGGGGTGCTATAAATCTCCTATACTCACACTATCTCATAGCTGTCTTTGGTTAGAAATCATCTGTATAGTTACAACTTGTTGGAGCAGATCTTCTTCCAATCATACAGCCCATCTTTCTGAGATGGGAGAAAGGATACTTTTTAGCACAAAATATGTAGGACACACATCTTCTTCAACACTAGTTATACTGTATAGCCTACAAAGAATAAAGCAAACCTTTGTTTCTAACCTACAAGCACTTTTTCATGACTAGTTTTCTATTATATTGCTGTAGCACCCTCTAGTGTTGTAACTGTGTGAGTCTGTAATCAGGTGGGGTTACTACAGGTAAGGCTGGATGGCTCCACGGTGCAGGTCTCTGGTACCTCCAGCAAGTTTGAATAGAGACAGCGCACACAACAGGGAACTCTCAGTCCAATTTTCAAGATCTTTCAGGTGCTCAGGCTCAGTGTATTCTCACACACTACAGCACAAACAAATAAAGGGGTTGAGCCAGCAACTCTGTAGTCTATATAGCGATTTTAATGGTTGGTTACATAAAGTTACAAGCAAAACAGCTGACGCATTTCGCAACAGCCTTAGACATAGCGTGCTGAGTCAAATATGAAAGAGTCATGCTAGCAGGGGAGTCTGATGGAAGATGGAGTGTTGAGGAGGCTGTTGGTTGCATAGGAGTGGACCCCCAGGACTGGGGGGGTGGGGCTCTGACTCCATGCTGGGGCTCAGGCTGGCATGGAAGAATCTTTTCAGCATCTGGTTTTTCAAGGAATCTTGCCAAAAGAGCAGCAGGGAGCAAGGAGGCAAAGTGAGTACATCAGCACACTCAGGGATTCACAAGGGGAGAGACTGCCACATGTAGAAAGCTTTCAAAGGAGTGTGAACACTGTCCTTAACCCTTTATCCCTTGTCCTGGGAGATCTTTGGAGCAGTCAGGTGGGCTGGTAGACAAGCAGCCTGAAGGGCTGCTGAGGAGGCTGTTGGTGGCCTAGTACTGGAACCCCCAGGACTGGGTGGGTGGGGCTCTGCCTCCATGCTGGGGCTCAGGCTGGTGTGGAAGAATCCTTTCAGCATCTGTTTTTTCAAGGAATCTTGCCAAAAAGAGCAGCAGGGAGCAAGGAGGCAAAGTGAGTACATCAGCACACTCAGGGATTCACAAGGGGAGAGACTGCCACATGTAGCAAGCTTTCAAAGGAGTGTGAACACTGTTCTTAACCCTTTATCCCCCGTCCTGGGAGATCTTTGGAGCAGCCAGGTGGGCTGGTAGTCAAGCAGCCAGAAGGGCTGGTAGTACCTGCAGGCTGCAGAGCTGGGAGAAGATCTACAAGAGGAGGGGAGATACTCCGGCATGTAGCTTTTGATCATTTTGTGCTCTTTTCCAAAGGGGCTGAGAGCTCTTGGTCAAAAAGGAACTTTGCCACTGATCCAAGAGACTGGGTGTTTCTAACAAGGAGAGCAGTCTAGGATCTTTTCTCTGTACATAGGAAGGAAATTGTCCTCATCCGTAATTTTCAAGTCAAGTTGGGCAACCCATAATCCCTATAACCCATAATCCGCCTTGGCCGCCCGGACTTCTACAGCCAGCTGCGGAGCCAGGTTCTTCCCTATCTCAACCCCCGGGACAGGAGTACAGCCGCGGGAGACCATCTGGTGAGCGGGGCACGTCCGGGTACGCGAGGCCACGGCTTCGGCCTACCCGCCGCGTTCTCGCGGATCGCGGTCAGGAGCCCTCGGGTAAAGTAAAACTTAAGGAGCCCAGTCTCCTCCTGATCCTTCCTCTGACCCCTCACCGCTGGAGGGGTCAGAGCTTTTGGTTACAGTCTCAGCTGCAAATTAGAGTTCCCGGCTAGGGTCTCCACAAAACAGACGGGGGATTGAAAAAGGCTGATTGTGCCCACCCTGGGACTCTTTTGCAATCATATCTTTGGGCTCACTCCCTATACCCCTGATTCTGAGTCCCCATCTGCAATAAATAACAATAATATTTGAACTGTTGTAAGCTATTACTCTTGGCCTGGGGGGTCATTGAGGCCTAGTCCCGCCAACAGCTGTCATTACCGCACACGGAACAGGGACCCCTCCAGTTGGTCTCCTAACTTTCGGGCGATTACACCCGCTCTGGCAGGGTGACATAACAACATCCACACCTGCCCCCACTCATAGTCTCTCTGGAGAGCCCTCTCGAACCCTACTCTAAAGTTCCACCCTGATGCAATCAGGCTCTGTTCGGAGGGATTTATCCCGCCAACCAGGCTTTAATAACCTGACAACGAAGCCCACTCAAGGCTCTCCCAAGTCGCCTCAAGATATGGGGGACAGGAGTGAGGACATGGAGGCTGGGCCCGACGGGGGTTTGCAGATCCATCCCTCGCCGGGTCTCCTACAGGGGTCTCAACACTTAGCCCAGATATTATCACCTGCCTCCACGGTTTCACTCCTGGAAAGGACATTGGACTAATTACTAACAACCCCTCTTAAGGACCAGGCCTCTGGTGTCCCCTATGCTGGACCCCTGGACTCCCACCATACATCTCTCCGCCCTGACTTCCAGACGATGATGGAGGTTTTCTCTAAGCTGCTCTCTAGAGGCCTGGCACAAACAGCTTCCCAAATTACATCTGTCCTGCAGACCGATTTACAAAACTTGGGTACCCGGATTGACGCAATTGAAACCAAAACTGATCAAACGGTCGCCAGAACCAACCAGAACATGGCGAGAATTCAGGACTTACAAGATCAGCTGGATACTGCTTTATCCAAAATTGATGACCTGGAAAACCGTCCCAGTCGCTATAACTTCCGCATTAGGGGTCTCCCCGAGTCCATCTCCGACGTCCGTGCTGCAGCAACTGAATTTATCAGGGTCTCAATCCCGGGCATCCAGGATCATCGTCTGGAGCTAGACAGGGTGCACAGAGCGCTCCAACCCCCACGCTCTGACGGATTACCCAGAGACATAGTGGTTAAACCGCACTTCTACACAGTTAAGGAGGAAGTCATGAAAATCTCTAGAAATTCATCCAACCTTTCCATTCAGGGACATCCCATACAGATCTTTCCACCATCCAGAGAAGAAGAAATTTAAAACCTCTGTTGGAAGTCCTCTCAAAGTCGACTATCAAATATTGGTGGTCTTTTCCTTTCCACTTGTCCTTTACCTTCAAAAGCAAAACTTATGGTTTCTCCACCTTCCATGAGGGGGAACATCTACTACACCAGCTAAACCTTATCTCTCTGGACCCCTCCTCCACGCACTCACAAAAATACACAAGTTCCTCTAAACGTCCCTCCCCGCAGAGCCCCACAACTCCGATTTGGCGGAACCAACAATCCAAGCGCTCTAAGGACTCTCACCCTCCTTGATTTCCAACACCAGCTTTGGGTTCATTACTCTTTTGCTCATAAGATATTGATTCTTTAACTCCTGAGATCCGCTTTTTCAATGACTGGGAGCTCCAAGCTCTCCTTTCATTACTTTTTGTAGCGAATTACATTTCTTCCTCCCCCAGAGGTGGTCCCCCCTTTCTGGGGTGACCATTGAGGGGGAGAGTGGGTTTTTCCTTTTTTGAGTCCTTTTTTATTTTCTTCATATTTACTGTTCCAGTTGTTATTACTGTTTCACATGTTACATTTGAGGGGAGATACTACTCTCATGTTATTTGAATAGGGTCTAGGATCAGGCTGGGGCGGATACCTTGCGCCTCCCTCTGCCTCTGGGAAACGAATGCAGGTTTTCTCACAGGCAAATGTGTTTCCGATGTTTTGGCGGCTACGTTATTGTTTTTTCCTGAAACTGGGGGTGTTTTCCCGACCCCCCAGTCCCAGGCTCCTGAGGGGCTCGGTGGCGGTTTTATCACCATCCCCCTCCTGTAACTCTGGCTACTGATATCCCTCTCACATACTTTCTTTCTCTCCTTCTCTCACTTCTCTTTTTCTCTCTTAGGCACCAGGGAGCCCCGGTCTTCACTGAGTCACGGTGGTTCTATTTTCATAACGATTTGGGCCACCCTTGGACCCTGGTAAGTCTTTCCTCAGGGTTACATAGACTCACTTCACGTCATCATGGCGATATCCACTAATTCCCCGATAACCTTGAGAATAGCGTCACATAATGCCCAGGGCCTTAATTCCCCTGTGAAGAGGAAAAATACTTTGATTTATCACACTCCTAACACCTCAATGTCTTCCTACTTCAAAAAACCCACTTCCCCAGTCAATATAGCCCTCGGTTTACCCACTCAAAATTTCCCCAATTCTTCTTAGCTAATGCTTCAGATAAGACTAAAGGAGTAGGGATCTTTCTAGGAAAGCACATAGCTTTCACTCCCCAGGAAGAGATTAAGGACCCAGGGGGTAGGTTCATTATGCTGAAGGGGGTCATAGGGGGACCTACATTCACCTTTGCCTCGTATTATGCCCCGAATCAGGGCCAACTAGTATTCTTCCGATCAATGTTTAGCCTTATCTCACCCCATTTTGAAGGTTCTGTGATTTTGGGGGCAACTCGAATTTGACCTCAGATAGCATACTTGACAAGTCAGGGATTGGACGCCCACGTTTACTTCGTCCTCCAAAACATAGCTTGAAACTGGCCAAACTTTTCTACACGCTAGGATTGGTGGATATTTGGAGGGAACTCACCCCCAGGGTTAAGGACTATACTCACTACTCTGCCCCGCACCAACGTTTCGTAAGGTAGATCATGTCCTTGTGCCAACTTATTCAATCCCCTCAATCTTTAAAGCTTACATCAAAGACTCTCCCCTGTCCGACCATTCGATGGTCGTAATACAAGTCAAAGCTGATGTAGGCCAAACAGGGAGGTCACACTGGCGTTTAAACGAAACGTTGCTTAATAACCCGGTCCACTGTGCCCTAATAGAGAAAGAGCTCAAAGAATATTTTCAATTGAACGACAATGGGGAAGTTTCCCCGTCATTCTTTGGGCGGCCCACAAGGGGGTGCTCAGGGGTAAAATTATACAGTTTTTAGCTAAACTTAGAAGGGAAAGGAGAATTGACTTAGAGAAACTAGAACGGGACTTTTACGCCCTCTTTAAATCTCACAAAAGGAACCCGACCCCCCAATCGAAGGCACAATTAGAGAAGGGAAGGATAGCCTTGAATCTGGCCCTGACCACCAGCACTGAGAAACAATTACAATGGTCTAAAGCCCATTTTTACATGCAAAGAGATCAAGTGGGCCCTAAACTAGCTGCTAAATTGTCCCCCAAGTTCCGGAACCTCTCATTTCCGAAAATAAGGGTTCCCCCGGGGGAACTGACCCAAAACCCTCAACGAATTATGTCTGCATTTCAGAATTTTTACGCTAACCTTTATGCTCCTGGTAACACACAAACCAGGTAAAGATCAGTCAGATGTTAGTAATTATAGGCCCATATCATTGATCAACAACGACCTTAAAATCCTTACTAAAATTTTGGCCAATAGACTAGCTAAGTTCATAGGTAACTATGTCAATAAGGACCAGGTAGGCTTCATCCCTGGCAGGCAAGGTCCAGATCAGATCCGTAGAGCGGTGGATGTTATATCTCTTTTAAATTCAGGTTGGGAGGGGGGCCACGCCAGGAAGGATTCCTCCTTTCGGTGGACCTACAAAAGGCTTTTGATACAGTTAATTGGAACTATTTGTTTGAAGTACTTGGTAGGTGTGGTTTTGGACCAAGATTTCTTCAGACCTTAAAAGCCCTTTACTCAAATCCCAGTGCCCAAGTAAAACTCCATAATTACTACTCGGATCCATTTAATACAGCTAAAGGAACTAGACAAGGCTGCCCTCTCTCCCCCTTAATTTTTGCCATTGCGATGGAATCCCTAGCAATAGCAATTAGGGAAAACCCAGCCAGAGTACAATGTGGACCCCAAGTACACAAATGCGCTTTATTCACTGATGATCTATTGCTGTTTATCACATCCCCCCTTACTTCCACTCCCCAAGTAATTCAACTCCTTCGAGATTTCGGGAAGGCGTCAGGGCTTTGTGTAAACTGGTCCAAATCTGCAGCATTAAATGTCTCAATCCCTGAATCTAAGGTGCAACGCCTCAGAAAACTTTATAAGTTCTCTTGGAACCCTAACCAACTTCTGTACCTGGGGGTAAATCTGACGGCCTGCATTGAGCAACTATATCAAGTCAATTTCCCGCCCTTATTCAAGAAACTTTCGGAGGACCTCTCCAGATGGGATCAGGAGGGTCTTTCCTGGCTAGGTAGAATACATTCAGTTAAGATGACCCTCCTTCCTAGGATTCTGTATTTCTTTCGATCTCTCCCAGTCCCTTTAAGGAAGCAACAACTACAAAACCTGCAGAAAAAAATTGTGCGTTTTGTATGGGGGCGAAAAGGCTATAGATGTTCTGCTAGTGTTTTGTATAGAAGACGCACTCAAGGGGGACTTGGGCTTCCACATCTTTTCAAATATTTTCAAGCCGCCCAACTAGCCCAATTCTCAATCATTTATTCTAAGGGGGAAAAGCCAGATTGGCCAAAGATGAAGAGACAGGCGATCCCCTCAAACACTATTGATTTTTTGGTGGGAGCCCCCCCACAGGTTGAGACCTCCAATTCTAGCACCCACCCTCTCCCACTCAATAGCTTTATGTGACGCCATTCTTAAACCCCCTCACTTGATTTCAAATTTACGTCCCCTCGACCACCTATTTAATAATCCCCGATTCCCACCGGGCCTAGAAATCAGGGCTATTCAGTGGTGGACTAATAAAGGCCTATTGCGCATAGGACATTTTCTTACAGCTATAGGCCCTATTTTGCTATCATATTGCACTAACAAGTTAGAAATGCCCCCTTCCGAAATATTTCGCTTCCAACTGATTTTTCATTTCATGTCCACTCTTTGGAAGAATAGAAACAGTTTTATAGGCATTACTCGCTATGAAAAATGGTGCTCTGAATTGCATTATCAGAGAGGTGGAATCTCCCTGATCTATGCATCACTGACGGAGAGCCCAGATAAACCTAGTTATGTTAATAAATGGGAGAGGGACCTCGAAGTCTGTTGGGAGTCGGTCGAGTGGAACTCACTGTTCCAGAGATCTTTTAAAGGCATGGTTAATATTGCTCTGCGAGAGGCCAACCTAAAAGTCCTAATGCGATGGTATTTAGTCCCAACCCAGTTAGCTGTTATGTACCCAAACTCCTCGGGCCTCTGTTTCAGAGGGTGCAGACTTCTGGGCTCCTTTCTCCACACATGGTAGTAATGCCCTCGTGTCAGAGGGTTCTGGAACAGAATTTTTCACATGATCAGAAGGATCACGGGACAGGCGGTACCTCAAAACCCAGAAATTGCACTTCTTAATGTAAAGCCTGAGGGCCTCTCCAGATCCCTCTTTAGACTCACCCACTTCATTTTGTTAGGGGCTAAAATTACTATCACTAAGGCCTGGAAAAGACCCTCAGTATCCTTCTTTGCTGCAAAGCAAAAGATTTCCTGGATCATGACTCAAGAAAGACTAGCCAATATAATTTTGGACTCCTCACCTAAATTCGACCAGATTTGGGGTCCCTGGAAGACTTACCTAAAACTGCCCCCATGATCCACTGGATGCCGTCAGTTACCTCGGATCCCTGGTGCCTTCTACTCCTTCTCTCTTTCCTCTTTAAGGCTTCTATTGTTCTTGACTTTCTTTCCTCTATTCTCCTCTCTTACTCCATGCTGCATTGGTTTTCAGATTCACATTGGCGGGTGTGATGGAGTTGGTTGCATGTCAGGTCAGTCCTTCCCCCTATAAGGGGAAGGGAATATATGTAGTTCCTTCACAAGTTTCTCATCTTCGTCTGCCTTTTTTATACTAGTTTACCTCCCTTTTTACTTTTATGTCTTTTTATGAGCTCATAGTACTGTTACTTTCAGCTGTTGATGACATATTAGGCCCGCATAGAGGACTCATGATGCTCCAGAAGGGCTTTTCGTCATAGCTTATGGGGAGGTTCGTTCCCTTTTCAAGGTGGGTGTGGTCGGGAACCTAGGGTCCACAGCATGATCCCGTTTGGGGTGAAACTGTGGGTTTGGGGCTACCTCCCTCGGAAATGGTCCACTCCTAGGTACACTGTCCTAGATAAAAGCGCTATGATTATCTACTAATTTCTAGGTTCTGCGTAACCAAAATGCTCATATATTTTTTTTTTTCTCCTTCCAACGTGTTATCGAATTTTGTTGAACTGTCTGTACTTTCTGATAAACTCAATAAATATTATAAACATTAAAAAAAAAAAAAAAAATCTGCACCTCAGGTGAACTCTGCTCGTATGCATGTCCCGCTTGTCAGTGGTTGCTCCTCCACTGCTATAGCTACTGGCCACCAAGCCTGACCCCAGACCGTGACACCCTATGTCTTCCTTTGTTATCTAACAATTTGTTGTTATCTTAATATTTGTTTTAAAACATAGCTTGTGGTTGCACACATCTACAAATATATGATGAAGCCACATTGCCCTGTCAAGGTCCCTCTATGAAATGCAGTCACTAACTTTAATTTATGAGAGCCTCCATATTGGAGCATATATGGTTATGAATACATTGAGGAAGGTATGCCTGGAGGTAGCCAATTGGTTCTCAAAGGTGTAGGGACACACCAGAGCCCCAGCAAGCTAAACAAAAATGGCAACTGCTCCAATCATTTTATAACTAGCTATTTAAAGAATGGTGCTCATAGAAGGGCTTTTAACAACACAAATGGAATGCAAAAAAAAATCCAATCATGCTTATCAGCTAGACAGCAATAAAAAAAAAAAAAAAAACAAGAACAAATTTACACTAACAATTTTGTAAAAAACTTAGCTTTTGGTTGTGCGCTTTTTCAAATATTTGGAAGCCACACTGTCCTGTCAAGGCCCCTGTGTGAAATGTTGTCTCTAACTCTAATATATTAGAGCCCTCATCTTGGAGCATAATTTATAAATCTCTGTAACTTCGGGGGAGACCAAACTTATCCCGGGGGGTATCCCCCCAGGATATTGCAGGGGAGACCTCCGTAGGAGGGTGGACACCCGGGATAAGAGAACTTTTCGAAAAAATAGAGCATCCTTGAAAACACTCTATGACATATACGAGGTTCTACTCCCGAGATTATATAATCTCAATCTCTGTTGTAAAGTGTGTCCCCGGAACTGTCCTGTCACACCGAAGGTTTATAAACTTTTTCGCGTGTTGGTTTTCGATTCAAAAAATGTTTTAACAATCACATTTAAACAAGAACAAAAAAAAAAAAAAAAATAA
>BLSH010336900.1:34368-46423 GCA_018402905.1 Glandirana rugosa | reverse complement strand
GAAAAAGTCTCAGACATGTGATATCTCCATACTCAGGAGGAGCAGCAGAATGTGTTTTGGGGTGTAATTTGTGGTATGCATATGCTGTGTGTGAGAAATAACCTGTTACAATGACCATTTTGTGAAAAAAAAAAAAAAGAAAAACAAAATCTTCATTTTGCAAAGAATTGTGGGAAAAAATTACAACTTCAAAAAATTCACCATGCCTCTTACTAAATACCTTGGAATGTCTACTTTCCAAAAAGGGGTCATTTGGGGGGTATTTGTACTTTCCTGGCTTGTTAGGGTCTCAAGAAATGAGATTAGGTGTGATCAGGTGTGATCAATTTTCAGTGATTGGCACCATAGCTTGTAGACTATATAACTTACACAAGGACCAAATAATATACACTTATTTGGGTTATTTTTTTACCAAAGATAGGTAGCAGTATAAATTCTGGCCAAAATTTACAAAGAAAAATTATTAATTTGCAAAATTGTATGACCGAAACAAAGAAAAAGGCATTTTTTCACAAAATTTTCAATCTTTTTTTATTTATAGCACAAAAAATAACCCCCCCCCCCTCCCAGTGATTAAATACCACCAAAAGAAAGCTCTATTTGTGTGAAAAAAAGGACGCAAATTTCGTATGGGTACCGTGTTGCATGACTGAGTAATTGTCATTCAAAGTGTGATAACGTTGAAAGCTGAAAAATGGAATGGACAGGAAGGGGGTTTTCGTGCCTGGTACTGATGTGGTTAAAAAACTCTTTGGTTGCTTTCACAGTATGCTTCGGGTAATTTTCCATCTGCACTGTGAAGCGCTGTCCAATGAATTCTGAAGCATTTGGCTGAATATGAGCAGATAATATTGCCCGAAACACTTCAGAATTCATCCTGCTGCTTTTGTCAGCAGTCACATCATCAATAAATACAGTTCAATTGGCAGCCATATATGCCAACGCCGTGACACTACCACCACCATGCTTCACTGATGAGGTGGTATGCTTTGGATCATGAGCAGTTCTTTTCCTTCTCCATACTCTTTTCTTCCCATCACTCTGGTACAAGTTGATCTTGGTCTCATCTGTCCATAGGATGTTGTTCCAGAACTGTGAAGGCTTTTTTAGATGTTGTTTGGCAAACTCTAATCTGGCCTTCCTGTTTTTGTGATGAACCCTCTGTAGTCACTCTGGTGAAGTCTTATTTTGATTGTTGACTTTGACACACATATACCTACCTCCTGGAGAGTGTTCTTGATCTGGCCAACTTTTGTGGAGGGTGTTTTCTTCACCAGGGAAAGAATTCTTCGGTCATCCACCACAGTTGTTTTCTGTGGTCTTCTGGGTCTTTTGGTGTTGCTGAGCTCACTGGTGCGTTCTTTCTTTTTTTTTTTTTTTAAACAGAAAAAGGTTTATTTGCATCAGCGAACAAAATCCAATGTACAGACATTTCAGAGTTACATAGTATTGTCGACACAGAACATATTTATATCCTAAGTATCATATACACACCAGCCCACAGTCCTAAATCATCTCCACCCTCCTCCCCACCAACTCCTAAGCCAGCCTTAAATAATGAACATACTGTCATCATCCTGCCTCCATCTATCCTTCCGGTTGTTGCATAAGCCTAGTAAGCACAAGCTCTCTGGGACTCAATCCAGGTGTATCTAACTAGAGTTGAGCAAACCCGAACTGTAAAGTTTGGGTTTGGACCGAACTTTGGGGTGTCCGTGACCCGGACCCGAACCCGGACATTTGAAAAAAAGTTTGCGTTCGGGTTTGGGGTTTGGGTATTTGATCACGCATGTTGAATAGCTGCAGGGCAGCCAATCAACAAGCGTTTCACTGGTTTGCCCTTAGAAGCCATGACAGCCATTCCTACTAGTGCATCATGTGACCCAGCCTCTTTATAAGCTGGAGTCACTTAGTGCTGCATGTCACATGCTCTCTGGCTAGTGTAGGGAGAGGATGCTGCCGGCGCTGTGAAGGACAGATTACAGATATAATAACATCTCATCCTGCATTACAGAATGATCTGATTGTGGACTAGGTAGAGATTACTACTATTACTGCTTTAGGGACAGATTGCAGATCTAATAACATCTCATCCTGCATTACAGAACGATCTGACTGGACTAGGTAGAGTCTACTGCTACTGTTTATTGTTCTAAAATTATCTTCTAGTTCTATAGGGTCAGGCTCCTGCTGTTGCTGTAAGGGACAGATTGTTGTTCTAAAACCATCACCTACTCCTATAGGGTCAGGTTCCTGCTGTTGCTGTAAGGGACAGATTACTGTTCTAAAATCATCGCCTACTCCTATAGGGTCAGGTTCCTTCTGTTGCTGTAAGGGACAGATTATTATTCTAAAATCATTTTACTTCCTTTTGCAGCCCTCTAGCACTTTCCAGGACTTTTTTACAGTAATTTTTGTGCCGAAAAGTTTGGGTCCCCATTGACTTCAATGGGGTTCGGGGTAAAGTTCGGGTCAAGTTCGGTACTGAACTCGAACTTTTTTGCGAAGTTCGGCCGAACCCACAGAACCCGAACATCCAGGTGTTGGCTCAACTCTATATCTAACCAAGGTGCCAAATCCTCTCAAATCTACCCAGGCACCCCCTGTGCTGGTATATATACCGTTCCATAATAAGGGTGTTGCCCATATGGGAAATCCACAGTGCATGACCCAGTGGTGAATCCGACTTCCAACCTAGCAGTATAAGCTTCCTGGCCTGAAATAGTGCCCTAGATATTGGGATCCTGACCATTTCCTCAGGCTCCACTTCCTCCAACATCCCCAATATACATAGCTTTGGGTCCAGTAGTACCTGCGTATGAAACACCATGTTTAAGGTGTCCACTACCTTCCTCCAGTACCTATGGAGTTTTGGACATCTCCATAGGAGGTGTATCAGTTCGCCTGCATGCTGTCTACATTTGCCACATAAAGGGTCCGTCAGCTTGCCCATTTTATGGAGTTTTACAGGAGTATAGTGGGTTCTTAGTATGATGTATAGTTGTGACACTTTCTGTGCTACGTTCAGCGAGCAGGTGGAGATGGATTGCAAAGCCACCATCCATTGATCATCCTCTATTGGCCCCACATGCACCTCCCACTGAGCCCGTGATTTAATGGGATGGGCCTGTAGATGGTGAGCCAATAGCCTCTGGTAGCATTCTGATATAATCCCCTTTGTCTCAATAGCCGTGGAGAGCATGTGAAAAATAGGTGTGGCTGACTGTTCCTATAGCGCTGCAGTTCCCTGTGCCCTCACTGCGTGATATAGTTGCAGGTAGGGGTACCACATAGATGCCGGAACACCATACCTGCTACGCATGTCCAGGAAGGACAAAAGTTTACCATTCTGAAAAATATGTGACAATAATTGATCCCATAAAGTCGCCACCTGGGTCCCTGCTGCAATTTAGCCAGTTCAACATAGGATATATTATCCCAGATTGGGCTGTATTCAGTGTATCCCAGAACCTCTTGCATTTGCCTACTTTTATTCCATACTTTCTGTAACAGAGCAAAGGTGGGCATACACTTATTGGACTTATGGAATTGTTGGGCTTCCAGCCCCATCGGCACATTATCAGCTCCCGAGCCATGTATCAACAACCTGGCTGAGGACGACCGCGGATCAGAGGATATAGCTCCTACTAGGTGCTGCAGCTGCACTGCGACATAATACACCCATGGGTTGGGGAAAGCCAATCCTCCCCCCTCCTTGGGGTACTGTAGTTGTTCCAGTTTAATCCTGGGAGGGCCCGACTTCCATAGTAAATGCCTGAATAGGGTGTTGACTACCCTAAATATTTTAAGATGAATTATCACAGGGGAGTTGTGCAGCAGATATAATAGTTGGGGCATTAAGATCATTTTTATTAAATTCACCCTACCTGCCAGTAACAATTTAAGATTATTCCAAGTATTTATCTTGTCCCTAAATCGGGAAAGTAGGGGGTTAATATTCAGGAAACAAAAGTCCCTGATATTGGGGGATATTTGTATTCCTAGATACCTAAACTGGGTTACTACTGGGATTGGGCATGCCTCCGGTAACTCCAAATCAGTGTTTCCATCTATCGCCATCAGAGCCGATTTGGACCAATTTATGGTTAGACCCGAGAAGTGACCAAATTCAGTGATGACCGACATGACCCTCCGCAGGGAGGTACTGGTGTCCCCCAAGAAGAGCATCATGTCATCGGCATATAACATGATCTTTTCCTGCATGCTTCCATATACGAAACCTCTAATCCACGGGTCACCCTGCACTACAGCCGCCAGGGGCTCTATTGCAATTGCAAAGAGCAGGGAGGACAGAGGACATCCCTGCCTTGTGCCCCTACCCAGTGCAAACGCATGTGACATTCTATCCGCCACCCTAATAGTGGCCTGTGGTGCAGCATATAGCAGTCTGACCCATTTTATAAATCGACCTCCGAAATTGAACTTAGCCAGAACCGCCCACAGGTATCTCCAGCTGATGCTGTCAAAAGCCTTATTGGCGTCCAATGACAACAGTACCCTCTGTCCCCAGTTATCTGGTGTGACCTGCATATTTAAAAAAAGGCGCTTGAGGTTGGTGGCCGTGGATTTTTGCGGCATGCTTGGTCAGGATGTATTATAGATGTGATAATCCCGTTAACCCTGCATGCTAGAACTTTGGCAAGGATCTTGACATCACTTTAAAGGAGAGAAATGGGCCTGTACGACCCCGGATCTACAGGATCCTTCCCTCGTTTAAGGATCAGAACCACATTAGCTCTATTCATTGAGCCAGGGAGGGAACCCTTCAAGTGTGAGGCATTAAACACTTCTAGTAGTTTAGGTAATACTACCTCATTGTATTCAGTGTATACTTCTATTGGTAGACCATCTTCCCCCGGCGCCATACAGGTGGGAAAAGAACAGGCCGCCAGCCGCAGCTCCTCCAGGGTCAGTGGAGCATTCAGTTTTAATTTGTCCGCCTCTGACAGTTTGGGTAGGTAAATTTTAGATAGGTAAGCTGCTAACTCATCATCCAAGTAGGCATCCCTAGACCCATAAAGGTCTTCATAAAAGGACGCCAGCTCAGATATAATCTCTTCCGGATTATTCACCATCTGTCCGCAAGACGAGCAAATGGCTCCTATGGCTGGGGACAATTGTTGTGATCTAGCGATTTTCGCAAGGAGGCAGCCAGTCTTTTCCCCCTCTTCATAGAACACCTGCTTAGAAAAAAACCTCTTTCGTTCTGCAGCGGAGGATCTCAAGCGGTCCAGAGAGTCCTGTGCCGACATCCAAGCCTCCCTAGCAGAATCCGAGGGATCAATCACATACTCCAACTTCCCCACCTGGTCGCCCACCTGTTCCAGCAAAGCAGATGAGTTTTGTTTGATTACTTGTATTTCTGCAATGAACACCCCTCTCAGATAGGCTTTAAATGTCTCCCACCTCAAAACCAAGTCCCCGTGCCGATCATGGGTCTGAAAGAAGTCTGCCACCTGGCCGACTATGCGGTCACGTGAAGGGAAAAGTTTTAGCCAAAAGGCATTAAGCCTCCAAGGGGATCTGGGCAAACTTGTAGGAGGTTGTGCAGTCAACCATATCACAAGAAGGGAGTGATCCGATATACCTCTCGGGAAATAATCTATCTTCTCAGTATACTGTAGCATATTTTCGGAGCCCACACAGAGATCTATACGGGACAGGGATCCGTGCGTCTTGGAGAAGCAAGAGAACTGCCTCGAACCAGGATTTTGTGAACGCCACAAGTCAGTCCACCCCACCTCTTCAAGCAGACGGCTGAGGGTCTTACCCCTACCCTCTCCCGGGTACCGCAAGGGGGGGTGTCTGTCAAGCCCAGGGTCTAGATAACAGTTAAAGTCCCCCATGATCAGCACCGGGACATCTGGCCTGTCGACCATATAGGAGAGCAACAGCTGCAACACTTCTCTAGAGAATGGAGGAGGGATATAGACACATGCTAGCATCATGGTTATGATATACACTTTGCAATATGAAAACACAAACCTCCCCAAGGCATCCACCCAAGAGTCCAACTCCTGAAACACCAGGGCTTTGTGTATCAGTACACTCACTCCACGGGAAAATGCAGAGTGCGTGGAATGATATGCCTTGCCAACCCACGGGTATCGCAGAAACCCTACATTGTCCCCCAACAGATGCGTTTCTTGCAGACCAATGATGGCCGGGTGAAATTTCTGGAGACTCGAAGAAACCATAGTTCTCTTCAAGGGATCGTTCACTCCTCTAACATTCCAGGAGACAATAGGTGTGGAAGACATGTCGCAGGACAATACCAGTATTGAAACAGGGATCCCCAGCGGGCAGGCAGGGGTGCCAGGGGGAGACACCTATACATATCACAGTACTTGTAACAGGGCTGTTCAAATCTTAAAAATATCTGTCTGTGCCAGAGCCAGGTTGTATCTTGAGACGGTGCATTGGAATTCAGAAATGCAACCGCGCTAGTATGTTTTTAACAAGCAAACAGAAGAACAAAATATACACAGTAAATTTAAATAATAAAGTGCAGCGCTGGCAAATGTTCAAAATCTACAAATAGCAGAAAAATGACAAATGTTACAAAATCTTTAAGTAGCAGAAGAAGGACAAGAGAGTTCCCAGCTCCCGTGCATGAAGTGAGGAAATTAGTGGGTCGCACTACAACAGGATCACACCGCTCTTACCCCAATGCATGTGACATGCAAGCGGCCCTCCTCAAACCAAAGCTAACAACCTAAGGCTGTCCGTTTTTCTGCCCTGAAACCCCAGTTACAGTGCGCTGTACCCACAGCTGCAAGGATCACATAAACGATTGATATCCTGCCTTCTGAATCACTTCTATTCACACCCCCATAAGGTATCGTCATGCATAGACCATGTCCTCCTCACAGTAGGAACGACCCCATCAATCCTGGACTCAGTGATTCTTCCTATTGCTCAGTCAGACCACTGTGCGGTCTTGACTTCTATAGAATCCTTGATTCCTAGACAATCTGACCACTCCTGGTGTCTTAATGATGCCATACTTACACACCCCTCTAATAAGGCAGACATAGAACTAGCCTTAACAAACTACCTCCAAGAGAACTCCACCGGTGACATCTCGCCTCTCACTCTCTGGGAAGCTCACAAACCCGTAATACGGGGAGCCCTCATTAGTAAAGCCTCTCATATCAAAAGAGATAGACGAGCTCTACATAAGCAATTAGACAGCCATTTCCTTAAAGCGCACAAAGAATTCCAGGCTAACCCCACCAATTCCAATAAGCAAGCCCTAGCTAAAGCTAAACTGGAATTAGACCTCTTCCTGACCGAATCGGCTGACAAGGTCCTACACAGACAGAAACACAAATTCTAAACCAAGAGTAACAAACCTGACACATTCCTAGCCCTATACTTGCACAACCGTGACCGCCCCACCCCCGCAGGCCGATCCACAGTAAAACTTCTAGGGATACCTATACCAGTAACCCCGTCAAAATTGTGGCCCACTTTCGTAGGCACCTGGCGGCCCTGTATGACTCCAACTCTTCCTTTGATGTATCTCGAGCCGAAACCCTACTCTCAAGCGTCGCCCTCCCCTCCCTCTCAGATGCCCAGAAAGAATCCTTAGACGAACCCTTCACACTACACAAAGTCCTTTCCGCTGTTAAATCACTGAAAAATAACAAGAGACCAGGCCCAGATGGCTTCACAGCCTCGTATTACAAGCACTTCGCACACCTCTTAGCCCCTGTTTTAACTAACGCCCTTAACGCTGTCCGACTAGGTTCCACATTTTGCCCTGAGTCCCTCTCGGCTGTTGTCTCCATGCTGCCCAAGCCCTCTTCCGATGATTCCTCCTGGACCAATTACCGCCCAATTTCCCTGCTCAATCAGGACATTAAACGTATGGCCAAAATCTTATCCGCTCGGCTGAACAAGCTGATAGGCTCCCTTATTCATAGAGATCAGGTGGGGTTCATACCAGCCAGGCAAGCTGGAGACAACATCCGTAGAGTGGTCCTCCTAACCCATATAGCCCGCACTCGCAAGATCCCTACATGCCTTCTATCTCTAGACATCAGAAAAGCCTTTGATACCCTGTCCTGGCCTTACCTAACCTGGGTGCTGAAACGGTGGGGATTCGGCCCGCACTTCCTGACATGGGTCTCCTCCCTCTACTCCTCCCCATCCGCCAGTGTGAGATACGCAGGCTACAAGTCAGACCCATTCCCTATCCGCAGAGGCACCCGCCAGGGGTGCCCTCTCTCCCCCCTTCTCTTCGCCCTGGCCATCGAGCCCCTGGCTCAGCTGATCCGCTCCAACCCAGACATTCGAGGGATTGAGGTGGGAGGGCATCACCATAAACTATGCCTTTTCGCGGACGACGTCCTCTTGTTTCTCACTTCCCCACTTCTCACATCCCCTAACCTTCTTCGGACTCTAACCAACTTTGCTTTAATATCGGGACTAAAAGTAAACCCAGAGAAATCAAAGATATTAAATATATCCCTTGACCCCAAAACGCAATCCCACCTGCAACTAAGTCTCCCCTATGCATGGGCCTCAACCAGCCTCCCTTATCTTGGGATCCAACTTCCCCCAACCCGTCAGACCTATATGCAGTAAACTACCCGCCCATGTTGTCCCACCTCACCCGACTAATGTCAGAATGATCAAAACTCCCTCTCGTCTGGATTGGACGGATTACGGCGGTAAAAATGTCTATCCTACCCAAAATATTATACCTATTTACAGTCCTCCCGGTGGAGGTACCCTCTCACTTTCTGAGAATCCTACAGAGGAGGACTTTTCAGTATATTTGGGGCAACTCACGACCCAGAGTGTCCAAACGCCTTCTGTTTTCCCCCAAGCCCAAAGGTGGCCTTGGAGTCCCGAATTTTGCCAAATATTTCCAAGCGGCGCAGCTAGCCCCCCTACCCAAATGGCATGCCACTCATGAAATACCTCTATGGGTGTCTCTGGAGGCGGTTGACTGTGACCCCTTATCAACAGCCAACCTTCTATGGCTAAATCCGAGGGCCCATCTGTAACCCTGTCACCGCCCATAGCCTCAAACTATGGGACAGACTTAAGCTCAAGACAGGCCTGCAATCTCCACATAATCCAATGTTATCATTCTTAAAGAATCCAGCATTCTACCCAGCCTGGTCGTCCCCAGCCTCGTTCAACAGATGGACCGAGGCCAGCCTTCTGCGGGCCCATTCCTTCACCACCCCTGACACTATCAAATCATTCCCCACTCTCCAGGAACAAAACCAAATCCCTAGCTCCGAACTTTTCCGATACCTGCAACTTAAGCACCTCTTCACCCCACATGTGCGCACCAATTCCTCCTTGCCTGCCATTTCACCATTCGAACACCTTTGCCAGACCGACCCTCACACCAGGAGTACGATTTCCACACTATATGCTGACCTGCTTGACCCCTTACCCCCACCGCAGATCCCCTACGTTACAGCCTGGGAAAAAGACCTTCAACAATCCATCGACCCCAAAGATTGGGTCGAGATTTGGGACTCAACCAAATCCTCTTCCCAGAACATTGCGGCCCTCGAGACCTCCTACAAAGTCCTCATGAGGTGGTATCTAGTTCCTGCCCGAATAAATAAATTCTTGCCCTCATACTCCCCGCTCTGTTTCCGAGGTTGCCCGGATTCGGGGACTCACTTGCACATCTGGTGGAGTTGTCCAATTGTAGGATCATTTTGGGCCCCGATATTCAAAATCATCACTAAATTAATGGGCTGCCACATAGCTCCTGACCCCATGATGGCACTCTTAAATTTGAAACCCGCAGAACCTTCCAGATCCCAATTCAAACTTCTCCTGCAGGTCACCACGGCGGCAAAGCAAACCATCGCCCACACGTGGAAATCTCCACATTTACCAATAGCTGAGACCAAAAACAGAGTCACGAAAGCTATGAACCACGCCAGAACCAAAGCTATAGTCTCAGACAAATTATCCAGGCACAAGCACATTTGGGGCCCGTGATTAACCCACTTTACCCCCCCGGGCTTTGACGTCTCTCTTTTCAAACCCTGAACACCCTGCGAACTGGAACATACAGTTCAGGTACATTTATAACCCTGATCCCGGACCTCATGCGACCTGCCCTCCCCAGACTCTCCCCCTCTCTCTTCAGGCCCTCTTCCCCCTCTTATCCCCTTCCTCTTCCCGAATCTGGGACCGTCCTACTATCTCTCCCTCTTCTTTTCTGTCTTCCTGGGCCTATCCACCTTCACTCTACCTTTCCTCCCTTCCCACAGGACGACAACTCCAAACTGATACTTCCAGGACGTCCCTGGCTCTGGGGCAGTCACCAATCGGGCCCAAGACCGACCCACCACTTTAAGGACGGGAAGACCCGCCCCATAAGAACTATCCCTACTCATTGGGCTAACTTGCCCCATTTTCTTCTCCCTTCCCCACAAAGTGATGCAGGGTAACAGAAATACAGCCTATCTCATGGGTCCTTCCCTATGTTGTCATCTCTTTACCCCACGCCTTTGATCTGGACCCCCTCCCGTTCTCTCGCTGCTCTGTTATTACCCATTATGTCAGATCATGGGATGTTTCTGTATAGACAATGCTCATCTCTGTATTGTTGTTGTTCTTTCTCAATAAAAAGTTTGAACCAAAAAAAATAAAAAACCTTTTAATTATATAAATTCCTTCAGACATGTTATGGATAAATATATATATATATATATCCACGCTTTACTACCTGCGCATGGGTGGAATACCAAACAAGAAAAATAATGATTTTTGAAAAATATATATGATGGAATATACGTAACCCACCCTAAAAACATTAGCGGACAGAATGCCCATGATTTCTATGGGACTAATCCGAGAATGCGGGATTTCTACACCACAAGACTTTCTCTCTGGCTGCACCCCCAAGACTATTAAACAGTTAATAGAAGAATTCCATGTTCCAAAAAGTCTATTTTTCACTATAGTAAGGATACAAAAGTTCATAATAAGTCACAAGGTTCCCACACTCAAACTCCCCCAACCAGTATGGGACTACTACAACTCCCAAACACCCAAGACCAAAGGTATTACTGTTGTCTATAACACGCTGCAAAGAAAACAGGTCTTTCGCAAAACAACTACCCATTTAAAATGGGAAAGAGACTTAAAAAAATTATTCTCAGAGTCCCAATGGAAAGCTGCATTCAAGAGCATATCTAAGGCAACTCATAGCACCAACCACTGGGAGATGATGTTGAAAATACACAACAGATGGCAATACACACCACACAGACTGGCCCTTATCTTTCCCGGATCGTCTCCCAACTGTTGGCGTAATTGCGGACAGCATGGCCACCTGCTGCACCTATTCTGGGATTGCCCTAACATAAAAAGCCTTTGGAGCCAAATCTTCCAACTCATATCCACAATAACTGGATGCCTGACTAAGCCTACCCCCGAGTTGGCCTTACTCCATATAGGAATAGACAACCTACCTCCGGATAGCAGAGTAGTCACCACCCACATCCTCCTGGTAACCCGTGCATTGAAACTCCAAAGCTGGAAAGGCGACGAGGCCACCAACGTGTACGAAGTTAAACAACTGGTTCAACGACACTAGACTCTGGAGGGCCTCATAGCAATAAACTCACTATCAGGCCAATCCTTTGACAGTACTTGGAGCATCTGCACCAAATACACGGGAAATCTAACCACGGATTTCACCTAACAAATCCCAAGCCCTACTTCACACCATCCTTAACTACCTCCCGCCCGCGCCATAGCCGAATGACGGCTACAGCGCGGCTCTAAAATGCCGGGAGGACGTCAATAGATGTCCTCCCATTTGGCTTGTGCTGGGCGCGCTCCAGCGGGCGCGAGCGGCACGTGCACGCGCCGCTCGCTCCCGCGGGAGCGTGCCCGCGGGCGATCTCCTTTCAGAGAGGAGGAACGGGGAACCGCCGAAGTAAACACGGCGGTTAAGGGGCAAGGAGGAGAGACTTTCCTCTAGCGGGCGCCCGTGCGAGGGCGCCCTCGCTCGCCGCGCACGTGCACGGCGAGCGCGGGC
>BLSH010336900.1:0-29828 GCA_018402905.1 Glandirana rugosa | reverse complement strand
GCACACCGTGGATTCCCTCCTCCCCCACTCCCACGTCCCATGGGGGGGCGGGTTTCCCCGCTGTGCGTTGACGTCACGCCACCGGGCCATGCGTGCGGCATCTCTCGATGCTTTACACTGATTGGGTACCCACGCTCGCGGGCGTTTAGGAGTTGGAGCACAGCCCCCCGTCGGGCTTCCTCTCACCTCCCCTCTGCCCCCGCGTGCGTGACATTGGCGGGCCTATTGGCGGCTGGGCCCTTATCAGGCGTGCCTCTTGCGGCACCTGGCGTCTCCTGGATTATTCTCAATTATTTCAGCCATTACCATGCACTCAATCATGCTATCTCCACTTTTTTAGGTATGGTCACCCATAATAGCACCTACACACATCACTAGCTTTTACCATTATTCTCAACCCCCACCGACCCCTTTGCCTTTTTTTTTTTCCCCAACCACAGTTCCTCAGCATGCACCTGCTCACAATTATCTTCCACTCAGTCTGATATCACTATCAATTCCTTCACTAGACACACATTCACCCTGGAGACGCAGGTGCCTGCATGTTGGCTTGCCTGGGGGGGACCTTGCTGCCATGCATCCCGCCTCAGCTCCCGTTTGTGGATGCCCCTTGTTGGCTTCCCCCCTCCCTGCTTGCGTGTGTATGGTCCTTGTATACAACAGGTTGGTTTTCTTGGGAATTTTTATTATGGAGGATTATCGTTTCCTCCCGCATGGTGATCTTTCCCAATATATCTATATGAATTTTTATTTTAATTTTTTTTACCTTAGACAAGTGACGAGCCTGCTCCTGATGAGTGACATTCAGTCACGAAATGTGCGTAGAGCCACCAGCTGCCGTCAAACGCTGTACCTAAAACAATTTTTTACAAGGTCTTCTAGACCAACCCCCTGCGGGGGTTCTTGGAGGTCATGGACAAACGCAGGTTTATCAATAATGGAACATTTTACATAACCATATCAATGTAATGGATGGGGCAATTTTTTGTATACCATCAAATGTATGCTTTGTATCCTTGTATCCATGTACACATATTATATATTGGGTCTGTACTGACCTATTTGAATATTGACTATATTTCTAAAATAAATTGTTTTACCATATCCATCCAGTATCTTTCTCTCACACTCGTGTGTCATATAAAGTCCCAATCCCCTCCCAGTTAGCTTTTTTTAGCTTTCTTTTGATTGCAGTGCAGACAGGTGAGAAGCAGCAGGGTAAGAACGACGAAAGCACGCACAGACGGCCCACACTTTCTGCAGCAGCTCTGACATGTCCGGGTAGTTTTTTAGAAATTTCTGCACCACCAAATTCAGCACATGTGCCAGGCAAGGGATGTGCGTCAAACCGGCGAGGCGCAGAGCTGCTACAAGATTTCGCCCATTATCGCACACCACCAGGCCGGCCTTGCGGCTCAGTGGCAACAACCACTCATCGGTCTGTTGTTCAATGCCCTTCCACAGCTGCTGCTCAGTGTCCCCCAAACATATCAGTTTTAAAACAGCCTGCTGTCGTCTCTACCTGGATGTGCTGAAGTTGGTGGTGAAGGTGTTACGCTGACCGGATGAGGGGGTGGTAGAGGAGGAGGAAGCCGAGTAGGAGTAGGAGGCAACAGGAGGCAAAGAAAAATGCCCTGCAATCCTTGGTGGCAGAAGGACATGTGTCAAACGGCTAGCCGCCTCAGGCCCACCCGCCACTACATTTGCCCAGTGTGCAGTTAGTGAAATATAGTGTCCCTGCACATGCTTACTGGTCCACGTATCAGTGGATATGTGGACCTTGCCACAGATGGCGTTGCGCAGTGCACACTTGATCTTGTCCCCGACTTGTTTGTGCAGGGAAGGGATGGCTCGCCTGGAAAAGTAGTGGCGGCTGGGAACCACGTACTGTGGGACAGACACCACCATCAGGTTTTTAAAACTGTCCATGTCCACCAGACAGAATGACAGCATTTCAAAGGCCAGGAATTTTGAACCGCTGGCATTCAGGGCCAGGGATCACGGGTGGGTGGGTGGGGGGGTACTTCCTCTTTCTCTCCAGTGTTTGGGAGATGGAGAGCTGTAAACTTCCATGGGACTGTGTGGAAATGCTTGGGGACAGTGGCGGACATGGTGGCGTTGCTGTCACATCATCTGTTTGCTGGGTGGCAGGTGACACTGGCACTGTAGAGGTGGAGGAAGAGGCAGCAGCAGAAGAGGAGGCAGGAGGAGGCCGAGACCTTTCTTGGATTTTGAGGTGCTTATTCCACTGCAACTCGTGCTTTGCATGTACATGCCTGGTCATGCAGGTTGTGCTCAGGTTTAGAACATTTATGCCTCACTTCAGGCTCTGATTGCACAGCGTGCAAACCACTTGTGTCTTGTCATCAGCACATTGTCTGAAGAACTGCCACGCTGGGGAACTCCTTTGAGCTGCCTTTGGTGTGCTAGGTCCCTGGGTCCGGTGGGTAGTAGCAGGCATACTGTCTAGGGGATGCTCGCTTCGCTTTTGCAACCTGCTTCCTCTTTTGCTGTGCTGGTGCCTCTGTGCGACCACCACCTCTTCCTCCAAACTGAACACGTGACTCGCATGACCTTCATTCCATGTGGGGTCTAGGACCTCATCATCCTCCTCCACATCATCTTCCACCCACCCTTCACCTCTGCCCTCTTTGTCAGTCTGCACACTGTGGAAAGCCGCAGCAGTTGGCACCTGTGTTTCATCATCATCCTGCAACAGAAGTGGTTGGGCATCGGTGCACTCAATGTCTTCCACTTCTGGGGCAAGGCTATGTGGATGGGCCACAGAGACTGCTGCATGACTTGGGGCTCAGACTGCTTGGCTGATTTACAAGGGGCTGAGGTGAAAGACAGATGGCCATGGGGTTCAGGTGCCAACTCTGAGCTTTCACATTGGGAGACAATGTGAAGGAACTGGAGGCATTGTCAGCCACCCAATCTACTATCGCCTGTAATTGTTCTGGCCTCACCATTCGTTGAGCAGCATTCGGGCCTACCATATAACGTTGAAGGTTCTGTTGGCTACTCCCACCTGAGGAAGGTGTTTCACTTGTGCATGTAGCTGGCACAAATCGACCACGTCCTCTCCTTGCAACAGTAACTTCACCAACACCACCAACACCAGCAGCACCACGACCTTGTCCCTTATTTTACGCTCTCCTCATTGTGGACGCAAATGTACTATGTAGCACTATTTATTAATACTAAAAAAAAAGAATAATACATTTTTTTTTTTTTGAAAACAGCAACGTAGACACACTTTTCATTTTTGTGCAAGAAATGCACCGCTCACACCAGCAGCAGGAACCTCTCCCTACACCAGTATGAGATGATTTTAGAAAGATAATATGTCCCTCACAGCACCAACAGGAACATCTCCCTACTTCACTATGAGATTATTTTAGAACGATAATCTGTCCCTCACAGCATCGACAGGAACCTCTCCCTACTGCAGTATGAGATGATTTTAGAACGATAATCTGTCCCTCACAGCACCGACAGGAACCTCTCCCTACTCCACTATGAGATGATTTTAGAACGATAATATGTCCCTCACTGCACCGACATTAACCTCTCCCTGCTCCACTATGAGATGATTTTAGAACGATAATATGTCCCTCACGGCACTGACAGGAACCTCTCCCTACTGCACTATGAGATGATTTTAGAACGATAGTCTGTCCCTCACAGCACCGACAAGAACCTGTCCCTGCTGCAGTATGAGATGATTTTAGAACGATAATCTGTCCCTCACAGCACCGACAAGAACCTCTCCCTACTCCAATATGAGATGATTTTAGAACGATAATATGTCCCTCACAGCACCGACAGGAACTTCTCCCTACTACACTATGAGATGATTTTAGAACGATAATCTGTCCCTCACAGCACCGACAGGAACCTGTTCCTACTGAACTATGAGATGATAATAGAACGCTAATCTTTCCCTCACAGCACCAGGAATCTGTCCCTAATGCAGTATCAGAAGATTTTCGAACGCTAATCTTTCCCTCACAGTGCCAGGAACCTGTACCTACTCCAGTATCAGATGATATTAGAAAGCTAATCTTTCCCTCACAGCGCAAGGAACCTGTACCTAATGCAGTATTAGATGATATTTTTATTTTTTTTAGGTTGGGGCCACTTTTGAACTGCCTCAATTTTATTGATCTGAGATGTGATCAGCCCCTGACCAATAATGTAGCCAAGGTATTTGGGGTTGGCAGGGAATCCTGCTTTCTTAAGAGAATCTATTACTGCTTGCACCCGGGTCAAATGGGATTCACAATTTGGCCTGTGGATGACTATGTCGTCCAAATAGGTGGCTACGTATTGGTGATGTGGTCTTAAGGTTTTAAGGACTTATCCATCATCCTCTGGAAGGAGGCAGGAGCACCATGCAAGCCAAAAGGCATCCGCTTATACTGGAAGGAGTTTTCTCTTTTGCAGACTACGTTAGGGGTATCTGCCAATAACCTTTAGTCAGGTCTAACGTAGTTATGTACCGGGCACCACCCTACCTGTCAACAAGCTCGTTGACCTGAAGCATTGGGTACGCATTGAATTTGGACATGCTATTCAACTTTCTGAAATCTACAAAACCTTATCATTCCATCTGGTTTTGGGACCAATACTATGGGACTGGACTAGTCACTGTGGGATTCCTCTATCACGTTTAGCTCTAACATGTTCTTTATTTCATTTGCAACTGCTTCGCACCTAGCCTCAGGTCTTCTATAGGGCTTTACGCTTACGCAGACACCTGGTTTCGTAATTATATCATGCTGTATAACTGTGGTCAGTCCGGGTAGGTGAGAGAAAAAGTCTTGCTCACAAATTTCTTAACGTCCTTCTGTTGGGCCACTGACAAGGTTTCAGTTATAGGCACTTTCGGAGTCACAGGGGGTATGCCCTTTTGGGGGGTTGGCATTGCCAGTAAAGACTCTCTGTCCTTCCAAGGTTTCAAGAGATTAACGTGATATATTTGCTCTGGTTTCCTTTTCCCTGGCTGGTAAACTTTGTAGTTTACTTCCCCTACTCTTTCCAAAGTTTCAAAGGGACCTTGCCCCTTTGCTAGGAATTTACTCTGGACTGTGGGGACTAGCACCAGCACTCTGAAGACCCGGATTTTAGCAATCCGATTATAAACCCTTCTCTGAGTCTCCTGGGTTTGCTCCATACGTTCCTGTACCAGCCACATAACAGCAGCGATTCTATTTTGCATCAGTGAGATATGCTCGATGACATTTCTTTTGCAACATCTAGCAACCCCCTGGGATGTATACCATACAATAGTTCACAAGCGGAGTAACCTATAGATGCCTGAGATAAATCTCATATGGCAAACATGAGGTATGGCAGCAAGAAATCCCAATTTCTCCCATCTTTGTCCACCACCTTTTTTAACATGCTTTTGAGTGTTTTGTTAAACCTCTCCACAAGACCATCAGTTTGTTGGTGGTAGACAGAGGTACGGAGTTGGGAGATTTTAAACAACTGACACAATTCTTTAGTGACTTGGGACATAAATGGGATGTCTTGATCTGTTAATAGCTCTTTTGGAATACCCACATGACTAAATACCTGGACAAGCTCTTTAGCAATAGTTTTAGCTGAGGTATTACGTAAGGGAATGGCTTCAGGATATCGAGTGGCATAGTCCAGCATTACCAGTATGTGCTGATGGCCTCGAGCAGACTTTACTACTGGTCCCACCAAATCCATGCCAATTCTTCCAAACGGCACTTCAATTATTGATAACAGTACCAGCGGCCTGTGAAAATGGGGCGATGGTGCATAATGCTGACACTGTGGGCATGACTCACAATGTTCTTTGACACCTGCATATAACCCAGGCCAAAAGAATCGCTGGATTATCCTCTCCTTAGTTTTCTCTATACCCAGATGTCCATCATATGACCATGGGCTAAATCTAATACCATTCTACGGTAGGGTTTGGGAATCCCCAGCTGATCTACCTCCTCATCCCCTTGCTTTACCACCCGATACAAGTTATTTTTGAGAGCCATCTTAGGGAAAAGACACCCCTATATTAGTTCAAGAGGTTCCCCATCTACCATTTTGTTTTCTCTGTGGCCATATTGAGTGGGGCATCTTTTAGTTGTTCTGTACAAAAATCATATTTTCTGACTTCTAAGTCAGGCCCACTGTCCACTCTCACTATTAGAGTCAGAGATAACTTCTTGTTCATTAACCTCCAGCTGGGGGCCTGATTCCAACTCCTCCTGCTCAACAGCCATTACAGAAAAAGGAAAAGGATCTTCCTCTTCCTTGGACATGCCAACAGCTTTCCTTTCAATCTGGCAGTCAAAAGGGTCTGGTGTGAGTTCCCACCTTTCCCCAGCAGGGGGAGCTCTGTCCTCCCGACTCCTTTTGTTTTCCCATAAACTCCAAAAGTGGGGAAAATCTCTCCCCACTGAAGCAGTGAGGTTGCCACCCCCACGGAATGTGTCACCATGCCCCAGGGGGTATCAATCTCAACCACAGCAGTCTGGTAATCACGCGTGTCGCCATGTATGCAAATAACCCCAATAGTGCTAGGGTGTAACTTTGCAGGTTTTACACAATCACCTTTGACTAGGGTTACCACACTACCAGAATCTAGCAGAGCTGGGACTGGCTTTCCATCAACTGAAATTACACACATTTGCTTTTCCATGCCTTACTGACATGTTGCAGTACATGCTACCTGTGCAAAAAGAGACATGCATTTTTTTTAAAGTAAGCATTATCACATTGCATTGGTTCATCATGACCAAACGTATGACAGCGATAACATTTTATATGTTCTGTACCCAGTCCTCTAAACAGTTTCAGAGACCTTCCTGATCTATTTGGCCAGTCTCCGGGTCCTGAGTCCATAGTCTCATTATCTGTAGCCACAGTCTTGTCATTTCTTCCACGCCCTTGAACCCTAGAACAGTCTTACCAGATCCTCCAGGTGATTTTTCACCCATAGAGACATTGGAGTGGGGCACAGATGGGTTAAACAAGTCCTTGGCAGCAGTATATCTCTCCACCAAGTCCACCAGCTGGTTTGCAGTCTTAGGGTCCCCATGGCTGACCCACTTCCTCAAAGTGTCAGGGAGTGACTATAAATAGTGGTCCATGACCACACACTCCAAAATCTTAGGGCCCGACAAAGTCTCTGGCTGCATCCATTACTTGGTGAGGTGTATCAAATCAAACATTTGTAAGTGGGGTGGATTGTCAGTACTCTATGACCAGCGATGCACCCATTGAGCCTGGACTGCAATGGTGATGTCCATGCATGCAAGCATCTCCACTTTAAGTGTGTCACAATTCTGGGCAGCCTCTGATTCCATGTCATAACAGGCCTTTTGGGGTTCTCCTGTCAGAAAGGGTGCTAGCAGTCCTGCCCATTACTCTTTTTGCCATCATTCTCGAACAGCGACTCTTCCAATAGCTGCTAGGTACACTTCCACATCATCTGTAGGTGTCATCTTCTGCAGGAAATAGCTGGCACGCACCAACTTCTGTTCCACTGGTAAAGGAATTGCAGACCCCTCCTTTAACTCCACCAGAGCCTCTGCAAACTGCCGATTCGCCTCCAGCTGATCTGCAATGATCTGGCGATTCGCGTCCTGCTGCGCTGCAATAGCTTGTGCGACTTGGCGATTCATTTCCTGCTGCTGGCGATTGCTCTCCTGCTGGGTTGCAGTGGCCTGCAGCAGAGCTGTTAACACATCCTTCATCTTGTTTAGGAAGATGCCTGCTGAATCCTCTGCGTGTGGGGATTAGCTCAATGGGGAACACTTTCCCTGGGAAAAAGGAAGTCCAAATGGCAGGTTTGCTTAAAATATGGCTTGTAGCCAGGTTTATTTAAAAGGTTGCATGTAGAAATCAAATAAACAAAACAGAAAATAAATCCTCAACATCCGGGCACTAACTAAACATTTCAGTTTTTCCTAACTGAGCAGTGCAAGGCTTCTTCCAGACACCCACAAAACATAGACAGTGCAAACCTTTTTGTCTCAGTCCATAAGCAAACTTCCATATGTCAGCTCTCTCAGGCTGATGGTTCCTGGGTCCCAGGCCAGAGCAAAACTCTGCTCTCCTCCTGATTAGAGTTGAGCGAACACCTGGATGTTCGGGTTCTGCGGGTCCGAACGAACTTTGGGAAAAAGTCCGGATTCGGCACCAAACGTTGCCCGAACGTTATCCCGGACCCCGAACCCCATTGAAGTTAATGGGGACCCGAAACTTTTAGGCACAAATATGGCTGTAACAAAGTCCTGGCAAGTGCTAGAGGGCTGCAAAAGAAAGTAAAATGGGGGTAAGAGTAGGGCAAGTGCCCTACAAAAAAAATGGGGATAGGGAAAATAAATTAAAATCAAATAAACTAGGAGATGATTTTTGAACAATAATGTGTCACAGCTGCAGCTAGAACCTCTCCCTTTAGAACTAGGAGATGATTTTTGAACAATAATCTGTCCCTCTAAGCAGAAGCCTCTACCTAGTGCAGTCAGATCGCTCAAAGCAGCAGTATGTGAAATCTCAAATTACTCCCACAATCTGATCGTTGTGTACGATTGTAGCGATCGTTGTGTTATGCAGAGTTTGATCTGCAATCTGTCACTCAAAGCAGCAGTATGTGAAATCTCAAATTTCTGCAATCTGTCCCTCAGAGCAACAGTAGTAGTAATATCAGGATGCAGGATCAGATGTTAAAATGTCTGCAATCTGTCCCTCACAAAAACGCTAGCAGCATCCTTTCCCTACACTAACCCAAGAGCATGTGACATGCAGCACTGTGACTCCAGCCTAATATAGAGGCTGGGTCACATGATGCACTGGCCAATCACAGCCATGCCATTAGTAGGCATGGCTGTGATGGCTTCTAAGGGCAAACCAGTGAAACGCTTGTTGATTGGCTGCCCTGCAGCTATTCAACATGCGTGATCAACTACCAGAACCCGAACCCAAACGTTTTTTGAAACATCCGTGTTCGGGTCCGGGTCCCGGACACCCGAAAGTTCGGTACGGACCCGAACGTTACAGTCCAGGTTCGCTCAACACTACTCCTGATTATTTAAACCACCGGATGGTGGACTCCAGTGGACCACAAAATCTGTTCCGGAACCAACCCTGCCAAGGTGGCAGGTAAAACCTGGACCGGATTCCACCTTAATCCATTGCAAATGAACGCATGCGAGGCGCCACATATCATCCATCGATCAGCTCACCTCGTATAATGTTACTACATATATATATATATATATATATATATACATACACACACACAGTATCTCACAAAAGTGAGTACACCCCACATATTTTTGTAAATATTTTATTCTATCTTTTCATGTGACAACACTGAAGAAATGACACTTTGCTACAATGTAAAGTAGTGAGTGTACAGCTTGTATAACAGTGTAAATTTGCTGTCCCCTTAAAATAACTCAACACATAGCCATTAATGTCTAAACCACTGGCAATAAAAAGTGAGCACACCCCTAAGTGAAAAATGTCCAAATTGGGCCCAATTAGCAATTTTTACTCCCCGGTATCATGTGACTCATTAGCGTTACAAGGTCTCAGGTGTGGATGGGGAGCAGGTGTGTAAAAGTTGGTGTTATCGCTCTCACTCTCTCATACTGGTCACTGGAAGTTCAACATGGCACCTCATGGCAGAGGACTTTCTGAGGATCTGAAAAAAAGAATTGTTGCTCTACATAAAAATGGCATAGGCTATTAAGAAGATTGCCAAGACCCTGAAACTGAGCTGCAGCACTGTGGCCATACAGCGATTTAACAGGACAGGTTCCACTCAGAACCGGCCTCGTGATGGTCGACCAAAGAGGTGTTTGAGTGCACTTGCTCAGCATCATATCCAGAGGTTGTCTTTGAGAAATAGACATGCAGTATCTCACAAAAGTGAGTACACCCCTCACATTTTTATAAATATTTTATTATATCTTTTCATGTGACCGTACTGAAAAAAATGACACTACAATGTAAAGTAGGGAGTGTACAGCTTGTATAACAGTGTAAATTTGTTGCCCCCTCAAAATAACTCAGCACACAGCCATTAATGTCTAAACCGCTGGCAACAAAAGTGAGTACACCCCTAAGTGAAAATGTCCAAATTGGGCCCAAAGTGTAAATATTTTGTGTGGCCACCATTATTTTCCAGCACTGCCTTAACCCTCTTGGGCATGGAGTTCACCAGAGCTTCACAGGTTGCTACTGGAGTCCTCTTCCACTCCTCCATGACTACATCACGGGGCTGGTGGATGTTAGAGACCTTGCGCTCCTCCACCTACCATTTGAGGATACCCCACAGATACTCATTATGGTTTAGGTCTGGAGAAATGCTTGGCCAGTCCATCACCTTTACCCTCAGCTTTTTAGCAAAGCAGTGGTCATCTTGGAGATGTGTTTGGGGTCGTTATCGTGTTGGAATACTGCCCTGCAGCCCAGTCTCCGAAGGGAGGGGATCATGCTCTGTTTCAGTATGTCACAGTACATGTTGGGATTCATGGTTCCCTCAATGAACTGTAGCTCCTCAGTGCCGGCCGCACTCATGCAACCCCAGACCATGACACTCCCACCACCATGTTTGACTGTAGGCAAGACACACTTGTCTTTGTACTCCTCACCTGGTTGCCGCCTCAGTCTGCTTGTCTTTAGCAAACTGTTTGCGGCTTTCTTGGGCATCATCTTTAGAAGAGGCTTCCTTCTGGGACAACAGCCATGCAGACCAATTTGATGGTTGGTCTTGGCAATCTTCTTATAGCCTAGGCCATCTTTATGTAGAGCAACAATTCTTTTTTTTTTTTAGATCCTCAGAGAGTTCTTTGCCATGAGGTGCCATGTTGAACTTCCATTGACCAGTATGAGAGAGTGAGAGCGATAACACCAAATTTAACACACCTGTTCCCCATTCACACCTGAGACCTTGTAACACTAGCCTCCTCTAAAGATGATGAACAGGAAAGCCCACAAACAGCTTGCTGAAGACAAGCAGACTAAGGGCATGGATTACTGGAACCCTGTCCTGTGGTCTGATGAGACCAAGATAAACTTATTTGGTTCAGATGGTGTCAGGCCTGTGTGGTGGCAACCAGGTGAGGATTACATAGACAAGTGTGTCTTGCCTGCAGTCAAGGATGGTGGTGGACGTGTCATGGTCTGGGGCTGCATGAGTGCTGCCCGCACTGGGGAGCTACAGTTCATTGAGGGAACCATGAATGCGAACATGTACTGGGACATACGGAAGCAGAGAATGATCCCCTCCCTTCGGAGACCGGGCCACAGGGCAGTATTCCAACATGATAACGACCCCAAACACACCTCCAAGATGACCACTGCCATGCTAAAGAAGCTGAGGGTAAAGGTGATGGACTGGCTAAGCATGTCTCCAGACCTAAACCCTATTAAGCATGTGTGGGACATCCTCAAATGGAAGTTGGAGGATTGCAAGGTCTCTAACATCCACCAGCTCCGTGATGTCATCATGGAGGAGTGGAAGAGGACTCTAGTGGCAACCTGTGAAGCTCTGGTGAACCCCATGCCCAAGAGGGTTAAGGCAATGCTGGAAAATAATGGTGGCCACACAAAATATTGACACTTTGGGCCCAATGTGGACATTTTCACTTAGGGGTGGACATTAATGGCTGTGTGTTGAGCTATTTTGAGGGGACAGCTAATTTACACTGCTATACAAGCTGTACACTCACTGTTTTACATTGTAGCAAAGTGTAATTTCTTCTGTGTAGTCACATGAAAAGATATAGTAAAATATTTACAATGTGAGGGGTGTACTCACTTTTGTGAGACACTGTATATATGTATATATTGGGAATTTCCCTTTAGCAATATATCACTCTACAATATGAAATGTTTCTCATGTATTTTCAGGTCTAATTATCTTCTGGATGTACATACCTATCATCATAACATTTATTACCATTATTATGTCCTCATTATTTATTATTATTATTCTCCATTGAATTTATTTTTGGTTATCAAACCAAATCTGAGCTTATATGAATAACCTCTGACAAACATAACTGTTCTGGGTAATTCTTGGATTAGGCAGTTTACACAGTGAATTGTTTTCTAATTCTAACATATTTTAAATTATCATTTTGATATCTGCTTTGTGCCTGAATTAGACAGATAAATGATTAATGCCTTGATGTCATTCATTACTCTCAGTGTGTTTCAAGTGTAATCAAAACCATGCTGAACTTTCATCATCGATCCTAATAGTAAAAAAAAGACCATCATTCTCATATTATAAAAATCTTTTTGACATAATATAAATGAGCTTATTAGAACAATGGCAGGGAAAATTGATTGACAGTAGTTTTTAGTCTTCTGTGATTGCAAGTCTAAGCAGTTGTATGAAATATCATCGCAGCCCAAGAAAATAAATACATCCACAGGCAAGGATTTGTGATTAGCTTATTTTTTTTATTGGCTCAAGCTTGCAGCAAACATTTAACACTTAATAATGTCATGCCTGTCATCAATAGATTAACAAGATTGCTGTGTTACTGCTTTGAACAGATCAGGCAATAGTACTTTCCGTAGACAAGGAAATTCCCCCATTTATTACACACAGTGCAAGATCCTTTTTAATGTTGTTTTACTAAGTCCCTAATGATCATGACATTAGCACTCTGACATATGCATCCGATTTATGGCTTAGGATATAAAACACTCTCATCGCAGCTCTTAGCATTTTATTTTAATTGGAATTCATCTGATATTTTTTATAAAGTTGAACATTCCAGTTTTAACATGTAGCCTTTAGCAGTGTGTGTATTTATTCCCTGATACTATTGACAGAGCCTTTTCTATATGACATGTGCCTAGGGCACGCAGTAAAAATGCCTTACAGCTCAAGGTCATTGTAAAGTTTTTAGATGACCCTGGGCTGGCCCCTAGACCATTCTTACTTAAATTAGAGTTATAATGATGTTCTAGCATGCACAATGATTAAATTAAATGTAACATAAAGATATACTGAAAAATGACCCCGTGTACTGTGCTTGAGTCTATTAGGCCCTTGTTGCTAAAAAGTAGCTACGCCTCAACAAGGATCAGCTAAGAAACTCAGACAAACCAAAATATTAGTGACTGCATATCTTAGCAATGATTTGCAACAATTTAGCAATCACAGTCTGCAATAGTATTGCAGATAAAGACGAAACTTCCCATTGTAGGAACAAAGCTCTTGCACATTTTACAAAGAGTGGGTGACAAAAGCTAGTCTTACACAGAAATCACTGTTGCTTAAAGTGAATATAATATAATGCCTATGACATGATAAATACACAATACTAAGCTTTATTTCCAACATACTGTAGTAATAATCATAGACTAACAATTCTTTAACCTGGAATCCTTACATGTTTATTAGATAGATAACTATCTTAAAGGATGACTGCACTCATAATAAACTCATACAAGGGTTCTGTAAGCCTTCCTTTCCTGCTCCAAACTTACCTGCACGAATACTTTTACTGCAGAGTCTTACTTATGCCTGTGCCAGAGCTGCATTATGTGTAGCTTCAGAGTCCTGAGACAGCTCAATATAAGTCTATAAAGGTTAAATGTGCAGTCATAGTCCTCGCTGGTGCCTGAAAATAATTTTTGTCCAAAGACAGAAAAGAATTGCTCAGGATGTGGCTCTAGTACAGAGGCAAGTAAGAAACTGAAGTGGAGAATGTCAGTGAAGGTTACTTCAGGAGGAGTGGGAGGGAGGGTTAGATGAGTATTGTATAAATGAATAGTTGTTATTCCAAGTGAAACTGTTGCTAGCATGTGGACATGAAATTATTTACATATTCCTAACAGGCAGTAAATAAGCTTTATAACAAGCCCTCACAGACCTCTGTAGATGTAGGCACTATGGTGTGCTTCTTCCCTAAAGTTCACACTAAAAGCACTGGAGTCATTCAAATCAGTCTCAGGCCTTAGCTCTCCCACTCCAATTAGGGTCTCTTCAGCCATTCAGCCTTCTATCTCTATTGTAAAAACAAACCAGGTGCATAAGGAGTGAAGGACAGGGTGAACTGAGCTGTCAAGACAACTGACATGTTCAGTACTTCTGCTGTGAACTTAAAGGATTAATTGCTTCACAGTTCCTGCAGATTCAAATGTCAATGAGGGTTAATTTAATGTTCATTTGATGTTTGTTAAGAATATGTATTGTGAATGTTCATAGCCTTAGCTATAGGTCGACTTTCAGCTGCCCACCAGAGTAAGCTTGACGTGTCTGTTGAACATCATTTTTTATGAAAGACAGATATGCTTAGATTAGGCAATTCTTTTTGTTTGTTTATATTAGAAAAAAAGAAGGATCACTCTGCAGACATTCTGAGCTCCAGAAAACAACAGCAATAAGGAAAATCCAAACTGGGCTTTCAAATCAAGACTTTTTTTGCAAGGTTTAGCTAAAAGGTAAAGTGCATCTAAACCTAAAACCAAACATTTATATATTGCAATATATCACACGTTAGATGCAGTAGCTCCATTCATTTTCTTTTTTGTGTTTTTTCCTCTTCATTTTCACTTGGTAATCCTTGGAGTACCACAATCTCTGATCCAGGGTGGCTACAGTGACAACTCCAATGTATCTAGAGAGGAAGGTATGGTTTCCACCCAGGCTGGACTTAAATCATGTCTGATTTTGTTCATCTGCATGGAAACAAATGGAAATAATAAATATACAGTGAATAAGTGTAGTTGCTCCTAATAAATCAATGTACAATGCTTAAACAATGATGATGATACTTTGTTAAACAATACAGTATATTAACAACCAATTCGAGTGATATTTGATGCCCATTTGATTTCACTTTCAAACAATTATCCTCACTGTATAACCATATTCTAATTATAGTTTACATAAAAAATACTGTTCTTGATGTTTGTTCAGTTCACAGAAAGTGACAAGGGCACTACATTTCTGGCAAGATGAAAACTATTTCCTGTAGTTGCTGAAAATCTTATGGGCTGGTAAATCACAATATTTTACATTCTTGTCTCCATATACACAATCCTACACCTACAGTTGATCCAGCGGAAGGCAAAAAAAACCCCAATAAAGTATGAACCAATTTGCTCCAACGGGGGAGGGGGAAATTCCTTCCTTCCTGATCCCCCAAGTGGCAATCAGATATTCCCTGGATGAAATGTATCTATAAATATTAGTATCTGGTTATATTGTGTGCATTTAGGAAAGAATCCATACCTTTTTTAGAACAACCTACTGAGCTGGCCAGAGCCAGCTATTGAAAAATCTATTCCACATTTTCAGAGCTCTTACTGGTTAAATCTCTTTTCCTCCAGACTTAAAAAAGTGCCCCCTTGTCCTTGTGATGACCTTAAAGTGAATTACTCGACACCAAATTTACTATATGGACCACGTGTGTATTTATACATGTTGATCATATCCCCCCATAATCTACTCTTCTCAAGAGAGAATACACCCATAGCTCCTCCATGCCTATTATCAGATTGGTTGTCCTTCTCTGCACTTTCTCCAGTTCCCCAATATCTTTTTGTGAACTGGTGCTCAAAACTGAACTGCATATTCTAGATGAGGCCATAATAATGCCATACTAATCATTTGTACAGGGGCAAAACTATGTCTCTCTCTCTCTCTGCAGTCCATACCTTTTTTAATACAAACAAGGATTTTGCTTGCTTTGGAAACCACAGCTTGGCATTGCATGCTATTATTAAGTTTATGATCTACTGTATGAGAACACCCAGATTCTCCACCATTGATTTCCCCCATTTGTACTCCTCCTAGTATGTATGATGTGTGCACATTTTTAACCCCCAAGTGCATAACTTTACATTTATCAACTTTAAACCTCATTTGCCCCATTAACCACTTCTCATCCAGTGATGTACCCATATGTCATATGTCATGTACCCATACTATACTAGACCAGATGGGTCAGGAGTAGAGTTGATCGAACCTCTGGAAGTTCGGGTTCTGCTGGTTCGGCTGAACTTCAGGACAAAGTCGGGGTTCGGGTCCGGACAGGACCCAAACGTTGACCCGGACCCCGAACCCCATTGAAATCAATGGGGACCCGAACTTTTAGGCACTAAAATGGCTGTAACAAAGTCCTGAAAAGTCCTAATGGTCTGCAAAAGGAAGGAAAATGGGGGTAAGGGTCGGACAATTGCCCTACAAAGAAATGGGGACAGGGAAATAACTTAAAAGCATGTTTAAACTAAAATCACATAAAAAAAAATCAAAAATGGAGGTGGATGTGGACCATCTTCAAACTGTGTGAGAAAAGTCTAAATTAGCGGGAGAAGCCATATCAGTGTTCTAAAATCATCTTCAAACTGTGTGTGAAAAGTCTAAATTAGCCGGGAGAAGCCATACCACTGTTCTACAATCATCTTCAAACTGTGTGTGAAAAGTATAAATTAGCGGGAGAAGCCATATCACTGTTCTACAATCATCTTCAAACTGTGTGTGAAAAGTATAAATTATCGGGAGAAGCCACATTAGTGTTCTAAAATTTAGAACAATAATATGGCTCTATGCGGCTGGAAGAACAGTAATATGGCTCTATCCCCCTGCAATAGGCTTTTTCCATACACTTTGAAGATGATTTTAGAATACTGCTATGGCTTCTCCCGATAATTTATACTTTTCACACACAGTTTGAAGATGATTGTAGAACAGTGATATGGCTTCTCCCAGCTAATTTAGACTTTTCACACACAGTTTGAAGATGATTATAGAACAGTGATATGGCTTCTCCTGCTAATTTATAGTTTTCACACACAGTTTGAAGATGATTGTAGAACAGTGATATGGCTTCTCCCGGCTAATTTAGACTTTTCACACACAGTTTGAAGATGATTTTAGATCACTGATATGGCTTCTCCCACTAATTTAGACTTTTCTCACACAGTTTGAAGATGGTTCACATCCACCTCCATTTTTGATTTTTTTTTTATGTGATTTTAGTTTAAACATGCTTTTAAGTTATTTCCCTGTCCCCATTTCTTTGTAGGGCACTTGTCCGACCCTTACCCCTATTTCCTTCCTTTTGCAGACCTGTAGGATTTTCCAGGACTTTGTTACAGCAATTTTCAAAACTTTTATTAAATTACCAGAACCCCGGACCCGAACCCGGCCTTTTTTTTGAAAAGTCCGGGTTCGGGTCCAGGTCCCGGACACCCAAATGTTTGGTACAGACGCAAAATTTACAGTTCGGGTTCGCTCAACTCTAGCCAGGAGGCCTGGGAAAATACAATACAAGCTCTAAACCTAGATCATTGGAGGCTGAGAAGGTTTTATAGAGTAGTCTGGGACCATATCTTAGAAGTTCTGCAGGCGGTGGGACTTTGAAAAAATATGTCTGTCAATATTTCTGCCTGCTTATATTGTACCATAATACTATAGCAATGCATATGATTAACACAGCAAGGCTGTCAGCACTGGCTCACTGGAGATCAAACCAAGCTCCCTCAATGAAGCAGTGGCTTTGGAGAATTGAAAACATTGCAGAAACGGAAGAGTTGATACATATAGCATAGTAGAAGGTCTCTAACTTTACCCAGGTATGGGCGTGCTGGATGCATTTTGTGGAAACTTCATTTTTCTGTAGCCCCCTGACTGTCCATACCTAAGATGCTTCTTTTTAAGGCCCGGGGCGACACTAGCCCCCCATATTTCACTGAATTACCTTTTATTACCGGAAAGGCAGGCTCAAATCTATGCCTGGATCTGCAGACTGTAATGAACTACTCTTTTTGTAGGCTTAAGGAATTGGGGGGAGGGATGGAGAATGAGGATTGGGTGGTTCACACTTCTTCTCTTTTTCCCCCCACTATTTCCCTCCTATCTTTTGGTCCTGTAGTGGGTCTTCCTTTTACTAGACAGCTTGATCCAGCTTGCAGACTACCCGGTAAATGTTTCTGCACCCAGGGAGAAACTTTACATCCCTATGCCTAAATGCCCTCTACCACATGAAAGTCTCCCTTTAACTACAGCTGCTTTGCTGGGGGCCTCTTTACTGCACTGCTAGCTTACTTACTGCCAGATCCCCATGGGGCAATTAACCTAGGTGGCCAGGGTAACAAACAATTACTCCTGCGCAATAGTGTAATGTAAGGTGAACAAATATTGAAAGGTATAATTGCTGTGGCCTTGCTGCCCTCAAGGATAAGGGGTGTCCCAGCTGTCACTAGATGATAAAGAAAAAAGAGGGAGCACAGGCCTTGTGCATTATCCCAAGCAAAGATTTTATTAAAAATAATGATTAAAAATACTAAAAATGTGAATATACACATATCATAGCCTCCAAATCGAGGCAAACAGTTCTGTTGTGGCAGTGACCGTGATGAAAAGGACATGGGGCTGCAACAGCTTACATGTTTCGAAGGCAGGCCTTCTTCCTCAGAGCTCTGTTTTTTTTCTTTATCATCTGAATGAAGAGATATACCAGAGGTAAATTCCAAGATTCTGGGGGCTCCTACAATTGATTGTCTAGTCTTTCCTGAAACTGAAAGTTATGAATATGGACCGAAATAAAATTACTCCAAGATGGGGTTAAACAGAGAGCACAGAGGGTGTTGGGTCCATTATTACCTACTTCCCCAGGGTTTATATATAGAAAATCTCCCACCCTGCTGGATAAATTAGCCCCAGGAATTAGCCCCATTAACATGGGTACAAGGTGCTTTGAGGCAGGAGGGGCAGAGCCCCCCTGCTCCAAAGCACCTATCCCCCCTTGTTGAGGGCACGTGGCCTGGTATGGTTCAGGAGGGGGGTGCTCAGTCGCCCCCACTTTCCTGACCTCCCAGGCTGTATGTCCAGGTAAGGGTCTGGTAAGGATTTTGAGGGGGCCCCATGCAGTTTTTTAAATACATTTTGGCATGGGGTTCCCCTCCAAATCTATACCAGATCCGAAGGGCCTTATATGGATTGGGGGGGGGGGGGCTCACACCATTTTTTTCTTTATTTTTTTTACTGCCACTTTTTTTTTATTGTTCAGCTGTCACCAGGGAAAACCATTGACAGCTGTTGACCCAATCAGGGCGCAGAATGCACTGTGCAGTGCTCAGTGTATTGCAGGGTGTTCATCAGGTTGAACACCCTGCAAATTTGGGTGCTCATCCTAGGGCCGAAGCATTCCCCCATCCCTACCTACAAGTATTCTCAGATTCAGATAAAAATGAAACACCGCGGGGTCTTATTAGCTTTCCATCATACAATCCAATTTACTCTCCTTACCAAGATCAAGGATCCTGAGGGTCGCTATCTCATCCTGGTAGGCTTGCTACAAGATGTTGAGACAACTCTAGTTTCTTGTTATGCCCCCAACAAAAACCCCAATCCCTTCTTCTCTCATCTCCTTCAGGTCGTACGGACCCACTGTAAGCGCACACTGATTCTCTACGGTGACTCCAATCTGGTAATTTATCCACACCTAAATAAATCCCCCTATGCTCCTGAATTGCATTTGCCTTATTTGCTTTTCCATAAACAGTTCCAACAGGCCTTTCTCTTGACACCTGGAGAGGTGTTAAAAAAAGAATTATACCTTTTACGCCTATTCTCACAAATCTCTTTCAAGGCCAGACCAAATTCTCATCCCTGTGGTGTCTTCGCCAATTCTTCTAGGCTCCCATATCCTACCCATCCCATAATTTGATCATTGCACAGTTATCACCACTATCTCTTCCCTAATCCCTCAATCTATGGATCAGACTTGGTGTATAATTGATATGCACTTAGTCAATAAATCCTATTGCTTTGATATACAACTTTCTCTTAAAGAATACCTTTTGCATAACGCTACCCCAGATATTTCACCGGTCCTATTATGGGAAGCCCATAAGCCAGTAGTCCAAGGCACTTGTATTTCTGTCTCCTCTCAGTTTAATCGAGACCAAAAAACGTACGTTAGAGCAACTAGAGGCAGACTACCACCAGCTTTTTCTTCAGTTTCAAACATATCCCACGAGATGAACAAACTCCTTTTGGAGAAGTCTAAAACAGAGAGGGACCTGCTCTTGGCCCAGTCTGCTGTCAAAATATTTGTAGGTCCAGCCACATTATTAACATTAAGGCCAATATACCAGATATCTTCTTGGCTCTTTGCCTCCGCCGAGCAAATCAGGCTCGCAAACCAATCAGACTCAAAATTTCTAAAGATGTCCACATGAGCAATCCTGTTGTAAAAGACTTTTGCATTTATATAAAATGAAGTCTACCTTTTCTCCAGAACAGGCTATTTTTCTATTTTAAGATTTGGACTTGTCTAAACTGTCTGATGCTAATTTTGAGTCGATGGAGTGCCTTGTTATAATCGGGGAGGTCTTGACAGCTTCTCAGTTGCATATTTAAAAAATTTGCAAATACTCTAGCTCCTTTATTGTCTAAACGCCTTCAATGCCTTGCTAAAACAACAATCCTTTGGCCAAGGCACTTTGCCAGCCATCATATCCATGATAGTAAAGCTGAACACAAATAGTATAATATGGCCCAATTACAGACCAAACTCTCTGCTCAATTTGGACATCAAATTGTTAACCAAAATCTTAGCTCTTTGACTTAACTAACTTATAGGAGGCTTTGTACACAAGGATCAAGTAGGTTTTATCTCACCTCGCCAAACCAGCGATAATATCAGATGAATAATCTTGTTACAACATCTAGTATTAAAAAAGCATTTGACACGGTCTACTGGTCCTACTTGCATTTTATCCTTCAGAAATTGGTGTTTTCTGAGATGGATAGCTTCTTTATATGATCTCCCTAAGGCAAATGTCAAATACTATGGTCTTCATTCGGAGCAGTTCCCCATCATGCGAGGTACTAGGCAGGGCTGTCCGATATCCCCTTTGATTTTTGCCCTCACTATAGAGCTACTTGCAATGCTGATCCATGCTAACCCTGATATCAACGAACTTGCTTCCAATCATCATAAGCTGTGCTTATTCGCAGATGATGCTTTGCTATTTGTCACCTTTCCATGTGTCACTTTACCTAATTTAATTGAAATACTAGATGATTTTGCTTCAGTGTCTGGGCTAGAAGTCAATCCATGTAAGTCTAAGGCTCTCAATGTGTCTCTGCCTCATGAGGAGGTCAGTTTTCTCCAGGATACCTTTCAGTTTCAGTGGACTTCTTCCTCAATTCCCTACTTGGGAATTAAGCCAACTAGCTGTCCTTCTCATCTTTTTTAAAAACATATTTTTATTAGCATTTTACAACATACATATACATCACAAACCTTAACATTCACCTCTTGTGAGCTCTCGCAGGAGCCTTCATTGTAGATCTTCCATTGTATGTATAAAAATTTAAATAAAAGCTTCACCTGATCCACTTCCCAGTACCTATGCTTCTATGGTGTGTCTCTTTAACCCTTCCTCCTTATTCTGGATCACTCCATTGTTTCTACTTCTATCTATAACCTGTAGAGTTGAGCGGACAACCCGATGTTCGGGTTCTTTGGGTTCGGTCGAACTTCTAGTAAAAGTTCGGGTTCGGTACCGACCTTGACGCCGGACCCCGAACCCCATTGAAGTCAATGGTGACCCGAACTTTTGGGCACAAAAATGGCTCTAAAAAAGTCCTGAAAAGGGCTAGAGGGCTGCAAAAGGAAGCAAAATGGGGGTGAGAGTAGGACAAGTGCTCTGCAAACAAATGTGGATAGAGAAATAACTTAAAACCACATAAAAAAGTAAAAATGGGAGGAGGAGGTGGATGTGGAGTAGGAGACTAGAGTTTGAGTAAGCCGTGACCGTGGCAGTGTAGGTGGAAGTGGCGGTGGAGGAGGAGGAGATAGCCAACACTGTTTTTTGTTTGTTTTTTTGTCTAATTGGGGTAGCCCCCAAAATATTGAGACATATTAAAAAAAAACAAGTATACCAATGGCTGTGTGAGACCCGTCTAAATGTCTATTCTGCACAAGGTACAGACAAGTCTTGTGGGATCCATGCCTGGTTCATTTTAATAAACGTTAGCTTGTCCAAGTTGACTGTGCACAGGCGGCTGCGTTTGTCTGTAAAACGCCCCCTGCCGTGCTAAACACCCATTCAGACAATACACTGGCTGTAGGGCAGGCCAGCACCTCCAAGGCATAAAGGGCAAGCTCAGGCCATGTGCCCAATTTGGAGACCCAGAAGTTGAATGGGGCAGACCCATCAGTCAGTACATGTAGGCGAGGCGTGTGCACGCATACTGTTCCACCATGTTGCTGAAATTCTACCTCCTGCTAAGACGTTGCCTATCAGCTGGTGGTGCTGTTTGTTGTGGCGTGCTGCTTGCAAAGCTTTTCACCATTTCTGCCATGCTAACCCTGCCTTCTGAGGTGCTGGCGGTGCCACAGCTGCATTGGTGACCTCTTTCTCCTCCTCCACCTTCCACTGAGCCCCCTGTGTCATTTGGGAATGCCCTCAGCAGCACGTCTACCAGCGTGTGCTTGTAGTCCCGCATCTTCCGATCACGCTCCAGTGAGGGAATTAAGGACGGCACGTTGTCCTTGTAACAGGAATCCAGCAGGGTGGCCACCCAGTAATCAGCACAAGTTAAAATGTGGGCAACTTGGCTGTCATTGAGCAGGCACTGAAGCATGTAGTCACTCATGTGTGCCAGGCTGCCCAGAGGCAAAGACAAGCTGTCCTCTGTGGGAGGTGTATCATCTGTGTCCTCCGTATCCCCCCAGCCACGCTCCAGTGATGCCCACGAGCTGCGTTGGGTGCCACCCTGCTGTGAAAACGGTTCCTCCTCCTCATCATCATCTTCCTCGTCCTACTCATCCTCCAGAACTGTGCCCAGGCTTGAAAATTTTTTACCTGGCCTATGCTGGTGCAGGAACCTACGCTCCGAGCCACTTGTGAATGACTGGCCTGATAACCGTGGAAATGACCCCTGTTCCTCCTCCTCTTCCTCCTGTGCCACATCCTCTTCCATCATCGCCCAAAGTGTTTTTTCAAGGAAACATAGAAGTGGGATAGTAACGCTGAGAACAGCATCATCGGCACTGGCCATGTTGGTGGAGTACTCGAAACACCGCAATATGGTACACAGGTCTCGCATGGAGGCCCACTTGTTGGTGGTGAAGTGGTGCTGTTCCGCAGAGCGAATGACGCATGCATGCTGCAGCTGAAACTCCACTATTGCCTGCTGCTGCACGCACAGTCTCTCCAGCATGTGCAAGGTGGAGTTCCATCTTGTGGGCACGTCGCATAGGAGGCGGTGAGCGGGAAGGCCGAAGTTCCGCTGCAGCACAGACAGGCAAGCAGCAGCAGGGTGAGAACGCAGAAAGCGCGCACAGACGGCCTGCACTTTCTGCAGCAGCTCTGACATATCCGGGTAGTTTTTTAGAAATTTCAGCACCACCAAATTCAGCACATGCGCCAGGCAAGGGATGTGCGTCAAACTGGCTAGGCCCAGAGCTGCTATGAGATTTCGCCCATTATCGCACACCACCAGGCCGGGCTTGAGGCTCAGTGGATACCACCACTCATTGGTCTGTTGTTCAATGCCTGTCCACAGCTGCGCAGTGTGGGGTTTATCCCCCAAACATATCAGTTTTAAAACAGCCTGCTGTCGTTTCCGCCTGGATATGCTGAAGTTGGTGGTGAAGGTGTTACGCTGAGATGGTAGAGGAGCAGGAGGAAGTACAGTAGGAGGAGGAGGCAAAAGGAGGCAAAGAGAAATGCCCTGCAATCCTCGGTGGCGGAAGGACATGCGCCAAAACGCTAGCCTCCTCAGGCCTCACTCGCCACTACATTTGCCCAGTGTGCAGTTAGCGAGATAAAGCATCCCTGCCCGTACTTACTGGTCCACGTATCAGTGGTTATGTGGACCTTGCCACAGATGGCGTTGCGCAGTGCACACTTGATCTCGTCCCCAACTTTTTTTGTGCAGGGAAGGGATGGCTCGCCTGGAAAAGTAGTGGCGGCTGGGAACCACGTACTGTGGGACAGACACCACCACCAGGTTTTTGAAACTGTCCGTGTCCACCAGACAGAATGACAGCATTTCAAAAGCCAGGAATTTTGAACTGCTGGCATTCAAGGCCAGAGATCGCGGGTGGGTAGGGGGGTACTTCCTCTTTCTCTCCAGTGTTTGGGAGATGGAGAGCTGTAAGCTTCCATGGGACTGTGTGGAAATGCTTGGGACGGTGGCGGACATGGTGGAGTTGCTGTCACATCGTCTGTTTGCTGGGTGGCAGATGACACTGGCACTGTAGAGGTGGAGGAAGAGGCCGAGGCAGCACCAGAAGAGGAAGCAGGAGGAGGCCGAGACCTTTCTTGGATTTTGAGGTACTTCTTCCACTGCAGCTCGTGCTTTGAATTTAGATGCCTGGTCGTGCAGGTTGTGCTCAGGTTTAGAACATTTATGCCTCACTTCAGGCTCTGATTGCACAGCGTGCAAACCACTCGTGTCTTGTCGTCAGCACATTGTCTGAAGAACTGCCACGCCGGGCAACGCCTTTGAGCTGCCTTTGGTGTGCTAGGTCCCAGGGTGCGGTGGGTAGTAGCAGGCATACTGTCTAGGGGATGCTCGCTCCGCTTTTGCAACCTGATTCCTCTTTTGCTGTGCTGGTGCCTCTGTGCGACCACGACCTCTTCCTCCAAACTGCACACGTCACTCGCATGACCTTCATTACATGTGGGGTCTAGGACCTCATCATCCTCCTCCACATCATCTTCCACCCACCCTTCACCACTGCCCTCTTTGTCAGTCTGCACACTGTGGAAAGCCGCAGCAGTTGGCACCTGTGTTTTGTCATCATCAGAGACGTGCTGCGCTGGTGTTTCAATGTCCTCATCCTGCATCAGAAGTGGTTGGGCATCGGTGCACTCAATGTCTTCCACTTCTGGGGCAGGGCTATGTGGATGGGCCACGGAAAGCACATCAGCGGAGTCATCAAAAAGCATAAGAGACTGTTGCATGACTTGGGGCTCAGACTGCTTGGCTGATTTACAAGGGGCTGAGGTGAAAGACAGATGGCCATGGGGTTCAGGTGCCAACTCTGAGCTTTCATCAAGGGACCTGGTGGAAGACAATGTGAAGGAACTGGAGGCATTGTCAGCCACTCAATCTACTATCACCTGTACTTGTTCTGGCCTCACCATTTGTTGAGCGGCATTCGGGCCTACCATATAATGTTGAAGGTTCTGTCGGCTACTTGCACCTGAAGGTGTTTCACTTGTGCGTGTAGCGTGCGTGTAGCTGGCACAAATCGACCACGTCCTCTCCTTGCAACAGGAACTTCACCAACACCAGCAGCACCACGACCACGACCACATCCCTTATTTGATGCTCTCCTCATTCTGACCGCAAATGTACTATGTAACACTATTTATTAATACAAAAAAAATAAATAAATTATTCTTCTTTTTTTTTGGAAAACAGCAACGCAGACGCACTTTTTATTTTTGTGTAAGAAATGAAGCGCTCATACCAACAGCAGGAACCTCTCCCTACACCAGTATGATATGATTTTAGAACAATAATCTGTCCCTCACAGCACCAGCAGGAACCTCACCCTGTAGCACTATGATGAGATGATTTTAGAACAATAATCTGTCCCTCACAGCACCAGCAGGATTCTCTCCCTATAGCAGTAGGAGATGATTTTAGAACAATAATCTGTCCCTTACAGCACCAGCACTCACCTCTCCCTATAGCACTAAGAGATGATTTTAGAACAATATTCTGTCCCTCACAGGAGCAGCAGGAACCTCTCCCTCTAGCAGTATGTGATGATTTTAGAACAATAGTCTGTCCCTCACAGCACCAGCAGGAGCCTCTCCCTATAGCACTATGATGAGATTATTTTAGAACAATCTATCCCTCATAGCACCAGCAGGAACCTCTCCCTATAGCACTAGGAGATGATTTTAGAACAATAATCTGTCCCTCACAGCACCAACAGGAACCTCTCCCTATAGCACTAGGAGATGATTTTAGAACAATAATCTGTCCCTCACAGCACAAGCAGGAACCTCTCTCTATAGCAGTAGGAGATGCTTTTAGAACAATAATCTGTCCCTCACAGCAGTACGGATTCACAATAGTTTTAGTCGAATGTTAAAAAAAGGAGAGAAAAAAGAAAAAAAGAAAAAACCTCTGAGGGAAAGGGAAAAAAAAGGAAAAAAACAAACACACATCAATGTATAAGGCATGGTAATAGAGCTGGCAGCAGAGTTGGTGAGATAAGGCAGAGAGAGAGCTATAGACTGGGGAAGGGGGAGGGGGGGATTGATGACAGTCACAGAGGGGGTCGTAAAACTTTAGAATAATGAGTAAGAAAACCTATATTTAAGTTTAAACCGTTATTTTTTTGTGTCAAAAAGAAGAATCATTCTTAGTTCAAATGGTTTCCTTTCCTGGATAGTTCTAATAAGTTGTTGTTAGTATTTTGAATTTAATTCATTGGGTGAGCGGAAGCCAGTGGCGGGATTGGCAGAGAAGGGTGGCAGACACAGAGCAGTTGGTAAGGTGGATGGGCCTAGCAGCAGCATTCATGATGGACTGATTTAGATGACTTAAAACAGAAATATACTCACATTCATTACAGCTATGCCATGTTCTGGAGCTCCCTGCCAGACGCTGACATTGTCTTCCATGTATCTATCGCCAGCCACTTTCATTGGCCGGGCCAAGATGATGTCACTCCCGCACATGCACAGGAGTTCAGTCAGTTCAGCAATACCCAATTTTTACAAAGAGCTGCACGTGCCCAGCTCACTGTACAGGGGTGGACAGGCAGGAAGTAACTTTAACGTAGAAGAGACACATGTGTTCTGCAATGAAATTCCTCCTGTTCACCCATTTCAATATTTTCCATAAAATTCCACTTTAAGCCTCCATGCACTTACACCAGAACAACTGGAAGACCCTTTCTGCCCTATTAAGCCTGTGGAAATGAGGAAGATTAGTGATATACTCCTTAATCATAAAACACAGAGTGCGGATGGATTTTAAACCATATATTATAATTAAATATATAAAAACAGTTCAAAGATGTTTTGGACAAACACTTGGAAGATCTTTTCAAGTCACTGTTAGATATGAAACATTGCAAGTGGTATTTATTGCTTTTCCAAAACCAGATAAGGAAAGATCATTACCAGCCAATCATAGGCTTATAAGTCTCTTAAGCTCTGAAGAAAAAACTGTTTGCTAATACCAAAACATCTTTTGATAAAGTATATAATACATGATTTATCTGGTTGGCTGGGCTTGCTTTATCAATAAAATACAACATTTTAAAACATTATACAGGTATACTTTTGTGTGTGTTTTAGAGATATTTTTTATTTATTTTTTTATTTTAGTCAGTGTTTCATTGTTGGTGCCACAGTTGTGACTGACAAACATTTACATTCATACCTCTAGTTTCAAGTTTTTATTGATGTGTGTGTCCCCACTGTGGAAACCCATCTATATGTCCTGGTGACTAATGTCACTGGTAAAGAAGGTGAAGTGAAATCCAAGATTTTAGAGCTGTTTCAATAACAAGAGGTTAGGGAAAGATATCCATGTGAAAACTCTGTAAGATGGGATTTCCATACATTTTGGTGAGATTTCCTCTCATTTTCTGTTTTACCTCTGGGACATGAAGTAAGGAGAAAGCTCCCCAATATGTCAGAGACAGCAAAAAACAAACAAACAAAAAAACAACAAAAACCAAAAAACTGTATTTCTACTTTATCCAAAACTCTATAGAGAAAAAAAGCTGTATCCATACATACACTTTAATGAATTAAACTGCCTTAAATGTTGGCTTTACAAAATATAAATCAAATCACTGAAAATCTGATGTACTGTATATGATAGAAATCTACCCTTTAACAAAGCTATACGTAATTAAACTGTTTTGGCTCAAAATTTGCCATTTTGCAAAGTCTCTACATAGCTATAAAAACAGTCATTAAGCAATACATTTTACAATTAATGTAATTAACACTGACTGTGTATTATCTGTTTATTGTGATTTAAATAGTTTGCCACATTCTCATTTTGTATTGTACAGATAACATTGTTCCATACTATAGATTTCAGCAGGTGTCAAGAAACAATTATTTGCATGATCCTGGAAATCTTTCTGTTAACCAAGGTACATAATAGAGACCCATAATGTGACTGTAAATGTGCTGGAGTAAAAGTAAATGACACATAGAAATCAAACTGCTTGGAAGTGATATGCATTCACCATTACTGATAATGTGTCTGCATTTCGACCCCTAAGAATTATTGTGAAACCAGGCAGAACTCACGACAGATAAGGGGTTTGAAGTACAGGAACCCTTGCAGTGAAACGAATCAGGAAGTGTCTTTAGAACCTATGCTACCTGAGCAAGCAGGTCAAATAAACATTTTTTTTTTAGTTAATGAAGATCTGCTGTTAAGGCATGTCTTTTACAATAGTGGATCTCATTCATGGTCTCAGAAGAATCTAAGCAGTTATAAGTAACATTCAGAAATTCACTAGAAAGTCATTGATTTCACTTGATGGTCCTAATTAGCCATTTGTATAGTTCTATAATTAAATATGTTCCTTTCTCATCAAGTTTTTCACTTTAGTAATGATACCACTGTGTCACAAACAGGCTCCATGCTGTTTGGTTTGGGACTTATTCATAGCATTTAATTGGTCACCCAGTGGTTAGCCAATAACCCCTTCTATGGGAAGCAACACTCTGAATGCTGTTAATGGGCTAGAGGCACAGTGATTGCCTCCTGGTACTCAGCAGTACTGGGAATAAAGCAATTTCCTCCACTGTGTTGTGTGCCCAATAGCTAATCCTCTCTACTTCTGAAATGCACACTATTTGGTTATAAGTATTTGTGCTGCTTTACTTACCACTGGGTTGTTAATAGGCAGTGATTCTTCAATGCTCCTTCAGTGAAGTTACAGTCTGCTTGCTGACTGCTAATTAAAACAAGTTTGCACTCCAAGACTGCAACAAAAGGTAGCAAGGTCAACTTGTTTCTCAGAGTCCTCTTTTATTTTGCAATGTGTGCTCTAAGGTCAGAATTACGTATATCAGCACATCTATTAAGGTAACCACAATGGCCACTCACTGCTTAATCTGCATGCAGGGCCCTAGTTAGCCCCCAAGTCTGTGATTCTGGAGATATGATCTCTGCACAGATAATTAAAACTGTACTGGATTAAAACACTGTTAGAATTTGTCAAAGAACAAGTAGAAATTATGAATTACTCATTTTTTATAACGCCAGTGCAAAATATTGATTTTTACAACAAACAATTAGCATAATTAATTTTGAAGCTTTTCAGCCATAATTCTTATACGGAATGCTGCTTTTTGGCACTTTTAATTTTGAAGACATAACTGTTTTTCTTTTGTGTAATATGTTATTTTACATATCAAGTGTTAATTATAGTGTTAATCCATTTTCTACAAGTAGTTTTGGTATATTTTTTTAATTAATTTCAGATGTCAAGGCAAAAGGCTCAATAATAACTATTAAATTGGTTTGTGTTGTTTTCTTGAAAATACTTTTAAATATCAAAACGTTAATTTCTCAGTCCCTCATTCCTACTATGTTAACAGCTAACTTCAGTCCTTTATAAATTTCCCTGACAGCTTGTCAGTGTTAATAGAATTTCACAGGCCCATTTAATACAATATACTATAATAATATACTATACTATACAGTAGTCCTCCAAATTCCCCTCACCCCAAAAAAAGTAGCCATTCTTTAAGACTCCTTTTACACCAAGGCATTTTTCAGGCCATTTACCGCTAAAAATAGAGCCTTTAAATCGCCTGAAAAACTCCCCCCATCACCCCAG
>BLSH010336798.1:166349-180242 GCA_018402905.1 Glandirana rugosa | reverse complement strand
CTCCCCCTCTCTCTCCACCTCTCAGCGGCATTGATCTCTTGTATCATGTCTGCAGTCTCTGACCGCCTCCTGTATCATGTCTGCAGTCTCTGACCGCCTCCTGTATCATGTCTGCTAGAGGTGCACCAAGTGGAAAATTTGCCAATACTATTAGCAATGTGTTTAAGTTTAAGTAAGAGACTGCAAACATGGTCACAGACTGCATTTTTTAGCTTTTTTTGCACTAAAAGTGCCAATAATGGCCAACAATAAATTCATATTAATTTAAAATTGATATTAATTAAAAGTGGAATATAATACAACTATATATAAAAGATATAAATATTTTTAAAAAACTGTCATTTTCGGTATCTGTTTCGGTTTTCAGCCTAGTGCATCCTTCATTTTCGGTATCGGTTTCGGCACCAAAATTTCCATTCGGTGCATCACTAATTACATCCGCTAGGCGGGTGTACGAGTTGGCTGCATTGTCTTGCAAGTCTCCCTATCTGGTCCTGCCCAAGGACAAGGCGTTCTTGCGCCCACCACTTTCGTTTCTTCCAAAGGTGGTTTCTTCCTTTCACATTAATGAAGATATTGTTCTTCCTTCGTTGTGCCCGCGTCCCTCGCATCCTAAGGAATTTGAGTTGCATTCCTTGGACGTCGTAAGGGCCTTGCGAGTGTATCTGAATACTACAGCTTCCTTCCGGAAGTCTGATTCTTTGATTGTACTGACGGATGGTCCGTGCAAGGGTTTGGCGGCCTCGTCGGCTACCGTTTCCCTTTGGATCAGACAGACCATGACTCATGCATATTCTGTTCAGGGCAAGGTACCCCCTTTTCCAGTCACGGCTCATTCTACCAGGGCTGTTAGCACTTCCTGGGCGTTCAGACACCAGGCTTCGGTATCACAGGTGTGCAAGGCGGCTGCCTGGGCCTCGGTGCACACCTTCACTAAGTTTTATAAGATTGATGTGTCAGCATCCTCGGATGCTGCTTTTGGCTGTAAAGTTTTACAGGCTGCAGTGTAGGCACGTCTGGCGCCTCCTTAGAGGTTCTGTTGGGTACAGTCGTTTACCCACCCCTCTTTTTGACACAGCTTTGGGACATCACCACATGTCATGAAGAGCTGTGTCTGTCAGTGAATGTAGGAGGAACAGGGATTTTATTAAAACTTGCAGTAAAATCCTTTTCTCCGAGTTCACTGACAGATGCAGCACCCACCCCTCTGCGCTCTGTTTCGGTACGGCTTGTTACGAACTGATGGGCTAAGCAGAGTAGGGGGATTTATGTGGGAAGAGGGGACAGCCCCATGGGAGGGGCCAGCTTGCTTTCTTTCCCTGTTTAGTTAACTCCTAATAGGACAAGCATAAACCCACATGTCATGAAGAGCTGCGTCTGTCAGTGAACTCGGAGAAAAGGATTTTATGGTAAGTTTTAATCCCTTTTTTTTAACATATGGTGACCAGTGCAGTACAGTATCCTCACATGACTGGTCTGGCGGTGAACAGGGATGCTTGACTGGTGATGGCATGTAAGAAAAAAAAAAAGTTTTTCATCCCTTTTTATCAAGAGTCACCATAGCGACACCACTACTCTGGGGGGTGATTTTTTTTTTTTTTTTTATACACTGTGATGATCATTGTATAACCAGTGGTTTTGGCTGTCATGAATGGGTTTCCCATTCATGAACAGCTTGCTTATGGTTGTGATCTGTGATTGGCTATAGCTAATCACATGGTACAGGTAGCCAGGTACCATGTGATTACTGTGGGCCAATTACAGATCACAACAGTAAGCAAACTTTTCATGAATAGAGCCATTCATGACAGGTTGTTTACATTATCATGTAATTGCTATTGCCAATTCTAGGGATTACTTGATACCCAGTTGTTACAGTAATCCACCGTGTCTGGTGAGCTCTGCGCTCAGAACGCAGAAGAGACACAATCGCGTGTATACATACATACAGTATCTCACAAAAGTGAGTACACCCCTCACAATTTTGTAAATATTTTATTATACCTTTTCATGTGACAACACTGAAGAAATTACCTTTTGCTACAATGTAAAGTAGTGAGTGTACTGCTTGTATAACAGTGTAAATTTGCTGTCCCCTCAAAATAACTCAACACATAGCCATTAATGTCTAAACTGCTGGCAACAAAAGTGAGTACACCCCTAAGTGAAAATGTCTAAATTGGGCCCAAAATGTCAATATTTTGTGTGGCCGCCATTATTTTCCAGCACTGCCTTAACACTCTTTGGGCATGGAGTTCACCAGAGCTTCACAGGTTGCCACTGGAGTCCTCTTCCACTCCTCCGTGATAACTTCACAGAGCTGGTGGATGTTGGAGACCTTGCGCTCCTCCACCTTCCATTTGAGGATGCCCCACAGACGCTCAATAGGGTTTAGGTCTGGAGACTTGCTTGCCAGTCCATCACCTTTATCCTCAGCTTCTTTAGCAAGGTCCTCTTGGAGGTGTGTTTGGGGTCCTCATGTTTGAAACCTCCCTTTTGTGGCCCAGCCTCTGAAGGGAGGGGATCATGCTCCTGCTTCAGTATGTCACAGTACATGCTGGCATTCATGGCTCCCTCCATGAACTGTAGCTCCCCAGTGCCTTGAGCACTCATGCAGCCCCAGACCGACACTCCCACCACCATGCTTGACTGTAAGACACACTTGTCTTTGTATTCCTCATCTGGTTGCCACCACACACGCTTCACACCATCTGGACCAAATAAGTTTATCTTGGTCTCATCAGACCACAGGACATGGTTCCAGTAATCTTCAGCAAACTGGGGCTTTTTTGTGCATCATTTTTAGAAGTGGCTTCCTTCTGGAACGACAGCCATGCAGACCAATTTGATGCAGTGTGCGGCTTATGGTCTGAGCACTGACAGGCTGACCCCCCCCCCCCCTCACCATTTAAAAAATTCTACAGGTTAGCACTTTTGCGTTACAGAGGAGGTCTAGAGCTATAATTGTTGCTCTCGCTCTAACGATCGCGGCGATACCTCACATGTGTGGTTTGAACACCGTTTTCATATGTGGGCGGGACTTACGTATGCGTTCGCTTCTGCGCACGAGCTCGGCGGGACGGAGCGATTTTAAATTTTTTTTTTTTTTTTTAATTATTTATTTTGCTTTTTATTTTTACACTGTTCTTTAACCACTTTAAGACCGAGCCTCTTTTTGGAGTTTGGAGGTTATCAGTTAAAAACAGTTTTTTTTTGCTATAAAATTACTTAGAACCCCCAACCATTATATATTTTTTTTTTCTAAGACCCTAGAGAATAAAATGGCGGCCATTGCAAAACTTTGTCACACCGTATTTGCGCATCGGTCTTAAAAGCGCGATTTTTTTTGAAAAAATTCAGTTTTTTTAGTTAAATAAGACAACAGTAAAGTTAGGTCAATTTTTTTCCATATTGTGAAAGATAATGTTATGCCGAGTAAAATGATACCCAACATGTCATGCTTCAAAATTGCGTCCGCTCGCGGAATGGCGACAAACTTTGCAACATAAAAATCTCCATTGGCGACGTTTAAAAAATTCTACAGGTTAGCATTTTTGCGTTAGAGGAGGTCTAGGGCTAGAATTATTGCTCTCGCTCTAACGATCGCGGCGATACCTCACATGTGTGGTTTGCACACCGTTTTCATATGTGGGCGGGACTTACGTATGCGTTCGCTTCTGCGCGCGAGCTCGCAAGGACGGTGCGCTTTAAAATTTTTTTTTTTTTTAATTATGTATTTTACTTTTTAATTTTTATTTTTACAACTTTCTTTTTTTAAAAAAAAATTTTGATCACTTTTTTTCCTATTACAAGAAATGTAAACATTCCTTGTAATAGAAAAAAGCATGCCAGGACCTCCAAAATATGAGATCTGGGGTCAAAAAGACCTCAGATCTCATTTTTACAAAAAAAATTTTGAAAAAAAATGGCAGGGGGAAAAAAAATGCCCCCTTTAAGAGCATTGGGCGGAAGCTACTTGTGACGTAGCTTCCGCCCAGCCATGTTATGGAGCCGAGTGAGCGGCTTCAGCCGCTCACTCGGCTCACGGACACTGGGGGGAAAGCATTGGATCATCTCCGCTGCTGCCGGCGGGTCCGGTAAGCGGCGGAGATGACCGTAAAGCGGCGGGAGGGGGGGGCACCCCTCCCGCCGCTGATAAAAGTGATCTCGCGGCGAATCCGCCGCTAAGACCACTTTTATCTTGTACAGAATCGCTGGCTGAAAAAATAGATACCGGGGTTATGGTAGCTATCTGCTACCATAACAACGGTATTCCACTTCAAAGTACCACTGTCAAGCGACGTACGGCGGTCCGGAAGTGGTTAAAAAAAAAAAAAAATTGATCACTTTTATTCCTATTACAAGAAATGTAAACATTCCTTGTAATAGAAAAAAGCATGACAGGTCCTCTTAAATATGAGATCCGGGGTCAAAGTCCTCAGATCTCATATTTACACTCAAATGCAAAGAAAAAAATCTGAAAAAAGTGACAGAAGAAAAAAAAAATCGGGGCCTTTAAGACCGTTGGGAAGACGTCATTTCTGCCGGCCGTGTTATGGAGCCGAGTGAGCGGCTTCAGCCGCTCAGTCGGCTCAGACACTGGGGGGAGAGCATCGGATCATCTCCGCCGCTGCCGGCGGGTCTGGTAAGCGGCGGAGGTGACCGGAAAGCGGCGGGAGGGGGGGCACATCTCCCACCGCTGATAAAAGTGATCTTGCGGCGAATCCGCCGCTAAGACCACTTTTATCTTGCAGGGAATCGCCTGCTGAAAAAAAAACGGTATCTGAATGGTGCCTGCAGCTGCAGGCACCATTCAGATATCACCACTCAAACCCAAGGACGTCATATGACGTTCGGCGGTACGGAAGTGGTTAATGGCTGTGTGTTATTTTGAGGGCACAGCAAATTCACACTTTTATACAAGCTGTACACTCACTACTTAACATTGTAGCAAAGTATCATTTCTTCAGAAAAGATATAATAAAATATTTACAAAAATGTGAGGTGTACTCACTTTTGTGAGATACTGTACATACATGCAGTGCCCGGCATAAATGAGTACACCCCAACAGATTTGTCAGAAAACCTTTTACTTTCCTTTCAGAATCAACATTTTCTATAGGACACTATACTACAAAATAATCACACAAATGCAGGCAATTGATTGCAACCAAGATTTGTTTGCACACACAAAATATTTTTACTAACATACATTCAAGACCATGTTGCAAAAACAAATACGCCCCAATAAAAGGCTTAGTAACAAAGCTAAATTTTACACAAAATCCTAATTAACTAGAATTCAACTACAGTTGAGTGTAATTATTCATTAAACAGGTGTCCAGCAGACCGTTGATTATAAAAGGGAGTTACTTAACAAAGAAAACCCCTTCTCAGAAGAGTTGAAGAAAATCACCATACAAGTTCACTGCAGTTGGCTAAAGAAGTAGAAAGCCAAACTGATCTTTTTCCCGTGACACAATATGGCATACACTTCAGAGGAATGGCATGCATGAGTGTCATCCATGAAGGCAGCTTCTCCTAAAGTCAAAAAGCCTGCCTTGAATTTGCCAGAGCCCCTATGCTGAAAAAGAAAACTACTGGGACTCTGTACTTTGGAGTGTTGAGACAAAGATAAATGTTTTTGGAACAGTTGGCTTCAAAACTGTATGATGTTGCAAAGGTGACTACAAAGAAAAATGCATGGTGCCTACAGTGTAACATGGTGGTGGCAGTGTCCTTCTGTGGGAACTGCATGAGTGCTGCTAGTGTCAGTGAGCTGCATTTCATTGATGGTATCTTGAATTCAGATAGATGTTACAATATGTCGCCAACTTGTTAATTCCATGCCTGGAAGACTTGGTGCTGTCCCACAAATTATGGAGGTCATACAAAATACTAGATGGTAGTAGTTTTTGTTTTGGGGTGTATTCATTCTTGCATCAACTAATTTGCGTAAAATGGAAGAATTTGCAATCCACGTTATATTATTAACCTTACTTTCATGTAATGAGCTAAACAAATGTTCTATAAAACTGTTTTGTCAACATTTTGGAAAATGTTCATTGTACATGCTGCGCTTAGCGGAGTTTGAGCTTTTGCGTTTAGAATAGTTTTTTACAGATTACCTCAGTAGACCTTTCCAAATGCCCACAATGCAGAAAAAACCTCTCTCTCTCTCGGGTTCTGGAAAGCCTGTTTTGGTTTTTCCTACATTGAAAATTGTCAGGGAATTTTCCCCAATTGAATATGCCTATAAATGAAAACGCTTCTAAACGCGAGTTACCACGCTTAGATGCGTTTACATGCTTTTACAGGCATGTGGCATTTCAAATGCCACTAAACTTCCGTCCTGAAAGCGATTTTCTGCTTTCAAAAAAATGCTTCTAACCTCAACTGCTTCTAAACTACTATAAACGCCTGAGTGTACATGTACCCATAAGATAACATTGAGGAGAGTTCAGGGGCTGCTGAAAACAAACGCCCAAATGCTCCTAAACGTCCGTTTACCAGCTGCAGTGTACATTAGGCCTTACTCTTACCTGTGCTGTGCAATGGTTTTCTGCAGAGCAGCTTCCCATCTTCCTATCTTCCTCTTCTGGGGCCCCCTACAGTGCTCCTGGCTCTTCCTGCCTTCCGAGCTATAGCCACCCATAGTGATCGAGCAAAAGGAACCTGACAGGCTGGCTGAAGTTGATCTATCTGGTCTGTGGACGGATTAGTGTGTCCACTCCTGTATTCTTTAAATATGTCTCCTACGCTTCCACATATAGTTATTTATGATTTTTTTTTTTTTCCCCTATTTTCATATGTTCTGCCCATTGTGTTGCAGGAGTTGAAAGATATTGGCCACCGGGATCAGATGGCTGCAGCTCGTGGAATCCTGCAAAAAAATATTCCGATCCTTTACACTGCTTCCCAGGCCTGTCTGCAGCATCCTGATGTAGCAGCTTACAAAGCAAACAGAGATTTGATCTACAAACAGCTCCAGCAAGCAGTCACTGGAATCTCAAATGCAGCTCAAGCCACATCATCTGAGGAAATTACTAACCAGAATGGAGGAGGAGAGCTGGCTATTGCACTAAATAATTTTGATGTGAGTGTGTATATAAAGTTTGGCTGTGTGTGTGTGTGTGTGTGTGTGTGTGTGTATGTGTGTATGTGTATATATATATATATATATATATATAAAATATGTGTGTGTATATGTATATCGATCGTGGTTACACACCCCTGTTTAAAATGTCATGTTTGTGATGTAAAAAAATGAGACCATGATAAATCATTTCAGAAATTTTTTCCACCTTTTTAATTTGACCTATAAACTGTAAAACTCATTTGAACAACAAGCTCAAATTGTTTAGGTGGAGGGAAGAAAAAATACAAAAACTAAACTAATATGATTGCATAAGTGTGCACACCCTTAAACTAATACTTGGTTGAAGCACCTTTTGATTTTATTACAGCACTCAGTCTTTTTTGGGTAAGAGTCTATCAGCATGGCACATTTTGACTTTGCAATATTTGCCCACTCTTCTTTGCAAAATCACTCCAAATCTCTCAGATTGCAAGGGCATCTCCCGGGCACAGCCCTCTTCAGATCACCCCACAGATTTTCGGTGGGATTCAGATCTGGGCCATTCCAAAACTTTAACCACTTCCTGTCCGGCCTATAGCAAAATGACAGCCGGGCAGTGGTTCAGTTATCTTGACTGGATGTCATATGGTGTTCAGCAGGATAACCCGCGATCGCATCGATTGGTGGTGCAGTGTGCCAGTCTGACCCGGTAAAGAGCCTCTGGCGGCGGCTCTCCTTAATCAGCGCAGCCTCCCGAGGATCGCCTCCCAGGACCACCAGGGGTACCCACACAGGATCACTAAGTGGTGCCTACCCTGGCCTCCGGGGGTGCCTACCCAGGACCACCAGGGAGACCACCCAGGACTACCAGGTAAGGCACTAAATGCCCTATAGAGATGGCGCTCAGTGCCCATCTCTGATGCCTGCCAGTGCCTCATCTTCAATGCTGCCTAAGAGTGCCATCTATCATTGCCATCTATCATTGCCACCTATCAGTGCCCATTAGTGCCACCTAGGAATGCCCGTCAGTGCTGCTTATTAGTGCCGCCTATCAGTACTGCATATAAGTGCCCATCAGTGCCACCTCATCAGTGCAATTGTCATTCAAAATGGCTGGAAGGGGGGAAAGTGCCTGGTATTGAAGTGGTTAATCTTCTGGTGAAGCCATTCCTTTGTTGATTTGAATGTATACTTTGGGTCGTCATGCTGAAAGATGAAGTTCCTCTTCACATGTTCAGCTTTCTAGCAGAAGCCTGAAGGATTTGTGCCAATATTAACTGTTTTATGGAGGAGTTCATAATTCCCTGTTCCAGCTGAAGAAAAACAGACCCAAAGCATGATGCTGCCACCACCATGCTTCACTGTGATTACGGTGTTCTTTTGGTGATGTGCAGTGTTGTTTTTGTGCGAAACATATCTTTTGGAATTATGGCCATAAACTTCAACATTGGTTTCATCAGACCATAACACATTTTCCCTCATGCTTTTGTGAGACCTTCAGATGTGTTTTTGCAAAATTTATCCGGGCTTGGATGTTTTTCTTTGTAAGAAAAGGCTTCAGTCTTGCCACTCTAACGCATAGCCCAGACCTATGAAGAATACGGGAGATTGTTGTCACGTGTACCACACAGCCAGTACTTGCCAGATATTCCTGCAGCTCCTAAAGACCCATTTCACATTGAGTCGTTTTTCAGGAAAAACTCCCCGACACCCCCATTCTGCCCAGTGTGAAAGCCCGAGTGCTTTTACACTGGGGTTGTGCGCTTGCAGGAATAGGAAAAAAAAGTCCTGCAAGCAGCATATTTGGGGCGGTGCGCTGATCGGTGTATACACCGCTCCTCCACTGCCCCCTCCATTGTAACCAATGGGCAGCACTTCCGAAGCGGCTGAACACCACCTTGGTCGCGGTGCCGCTTTTAACCCCACTATAATAGCGGTAAAGCCCCACTAAAACTAGCGGCGCTAGTAGCCTTAATGTTGCTGTAGGCCTCTTGGCAGCCTCCCTGACCTTCTTGTCTTTTCATCAATTTTGGAGGGACGTCCAGTTCTTGGTGATGTCACTGTTGTGCCATATTTTCCACTTGATGATGACTGGGCTCATTGTGTTCCATTGTGTTCCATGGTGTATGTAATGCCTTGGAAATTATTTTGTACCCTTCTTTTTCAATTGAGTTGTACAGTTTATAGGTCACATTTTGGGTGGAAAAAGTTCTGAAATGTGTCTCATTCTTACATCACAGAAACCTTACATTTTAACAGGGGTGTGTAGACTTTTTATATCCACTATATGTGTTTGTGTATGTGTGTGTGTATACAGTATCTCACAAAAGTGAGTACACCCCTCACATTTTTGTAAATATTTAATACATCTTTTTATGTGACAACATAGAAGAAATAACACTTTGCTAAAATGTAAAGTAGTGAGTGTACAGCTTGTATACAGTGTAAATTTGCTGTCCCCTCAAAATAACTCAATACACAGCCATTAATGTCTAAACCGCTGGCAACAAAAATGAGTAGACCGCTAAATGAAAATGCCCAAACTGGGCCCAAAGTGTCAATATTTTGTGTGGCCACCATTATTTTCCAGCACTGCCTTAACCCTCTTGGGCATGGAGTTCACCAGAGCTTCACAGGTTGCCTCTGGTGTCCTCTTCCACTCCTCCATGGTGACATCACAGAGTTGGTGGATGTTGGAGACCTTGCGCTCCTCCACTTTCCATTTGAGGATGCCCCACAGATGCTCAATAGGGTTCAGGTCTGGAGAACTGCTTGGCCTGTCCATCACCTTTACCCTCAGCTTCTTAAGCAAGACAGTGGTCGTTTTGGAGGTATGTTTTGGATCGTTATGTTGGAATACTGCCCTACGGCCCAGTCTCCGAAGGTAGGGGATCATGCTCTGCTTCAGTATGTCACATGTTTGCATTCATGGTTCCCTTAATGAACTGTAGCTCCCCAGTGCAGGCAGCATTCATAGCCCCAGACCATGACACTTCCACCACCATACTTGACTGTGGACAAGACACACTTGTGTACTTCTCACCTGGTTGCCACCACACACGCTTGACACCATTTGAACCAAATAATTTTTATCTTTGTCTCATCAGACCACAGGACATGGTTCCAGTAATCCATGTCCTTAGTCTGCTTGTCTTCAGCATACTGTTTGCAGGGTTTCTTATGCATCATCTTTAGGAGAGGCTTCCTTCTGGGGCGACAGCCATGCAGACCAATTTAATGCAGTGTGCGGCGTATGGTCTGAGCACTGACAGGCTGACTGCCCACCCTTCCAACCTCTGCAGCAATGCTGGCAGCACTCATACATCTATTTCCCAAAGACAACCTCTGGATATGACGCTGAGCATGTGCAATTAACTTCTTTGGTCGAACATGGTGAGGCCTGTTCTGAGTGGAACCTGCCCTGTTAAACGGCTGTATGGTCTTGGCCACTGTGCTGCAGCTCAGTTTCAGGGTCTTGACAATCTTCTTATAGCCTAGGCCATCTTTATGTAGAGAAAAAATATTTTTTTTTATATCTTCAAAGAATTATCTGCCATGAATTTCCAGTGACCAGTATGAGAGAGTGAGAGTGATAACACCAAATTTAACACACCTGCTCCCCATTCACACCCGAGACCGTGTAACACTAAGGAGTCACATAACACCGGGGAGGGAAGATGGCTAATTGGACCCAATTTGGACATTTTCACTTGGGGGTATACTCACTTTTGTTGCCAGCGGTTTAGACATTAATGGCTGTGTGTTGAGTTATTTTGAGGGGACAGCAAATTTACACTGTTATACAAGCTGTACACTCACTACTTTACATTGTAGCAAAGTGTCATTTCTTCAGTGTTGTCACATTAAGAGATATTATAAAATATTTACAAAAATGTGAGGTGTGTACTCACTTTTGTGAGCTACTGTATGTGTGTGTCTTTTTATTTGTTGAGCTCTCTCTGCAAATGGAGAGCTTTCCAAGAACTCAGAAAAGTACACTTTAGGGCTCCTGGCCACTTTTTATTCATCAACAGAAGTACTTTTTACGCAAGGTTTACCCATACAGGATTTCTCAGTATCACACCGAGAAAAAAAAAAAGTTAGGAACATTTCATGCTCGTTACTAAACAAATATAAATTAAGCATTTAAGGAAACAGGGCAGAAATGACATCATCTAATTACCAAACACCATATGTACACTGACATTCCACTGAAGGATACACAGAAAATGTAGAGATTAACATTTTATCAAAAATAAGGCACTATAAATTTGAAAAATAAACCACAATGTCACTTACTGTATACACAACAACTCCAATCACTGCCATAAAAATATACTAACCACCTCTTACAAAAAAAAAAATAGATTATGATCAAGGTTCAGTCCCCTTGGTGCACATGTACCTAATGAGGTATTAAAAAAAAACAAAAAAAAAACTCACGTTTCTTCAGTAGTAGTTATCGTATCCCATCGCCTTCTCACCTTGGTTTGGGAACAGAATTGGCCATCTGGTATTTCAAATGTGAGAGGTCATTTGCTAAAAAACTCAAATGAAGAAGTTCCTTTTGGTTAGATCTTAATCTATTTGTGTTGTGAAATATGGTTGTGTGCTTGCCAAGCATTTTAGGAGATTCAACCAGAGAGAATTTTCTGATCATTCTACAGAAAATCTGAAATAACAGATAATCTGTTAAGTTCCCAATGATGGGATACTACTATTAAAGCAGCATAAGTTTTTTTTTTTTTTTTTTTTGATGCACATCCTGGCTACCTGTACACCTAGGGGCTTGAATTATGATTTAGGATCTATATTATTTTAAGATGTGGATTGTATACTCTGACAGTAGTTGTATATGACTAATATTGTGGTTTTATTATCTTAATCTTACAATACAGGACACAGGCTTGATATCCATAGACCCTGGGTATAGGCTGGTGCCTTAAGGCAATTGGACACTGGCAAAACTTTTGAGGGCACGCTCCCTGTGTGCCCTCTATAGCCCTACCCTGCTCCCGGAGTCCTTTAGTATTTTTGCACTGTTGGCTTAACCAGATTATTTTACTTCAAAATTTTCAATCAACTCCACACTATCTTCAAATACAGCAATAGAAGAAGTGCATTCAGGTCAGTGCAAGTGGTAGGTCAGTATGGAGCCATATCCCAACCACATACAGATGCATCTCATAAAATTAGAATATCATCAGAAAGTTTAATTTCAGTAATTCAATTTAAAAAGTGAAACTCATATATTTTATATAGAAGCGTTACGCAAGAGTGATATATTTCAAGCATTTTTTTTCTATTAGATTTGATTATGGCTTACAGCTAGTGAAAACCCAAAATTCAGCATCTCTGAAAATTAGAATATTACAGAAGACCAATAAAAAAAGAATTTTTAATACAGAAATGTTGGCTTACTGAAAAGTATGTCCATGTGCAGTATAGTATGCACTCAATATTTGGTCAGAGCTCCTTTTGCATGAATTACTGCATCAGTGCAGCGTGGAATGGAGGCAATCAGCCTGCGGCACTGCTGAGATGTTATAGAAGACCAGGTTTCTTTTGATAGTGGTTTTCAGCTCATCTGCATTGTTGGGTCTGGTGTTTCTCATATTCCTCTTGACCATACAGAACAGACTCTCTGTGGGGTTTAGGTCAGGCGAGTTTGCTGGCCAATCAAGCACAGTGATACCATGATCATTAAACCAGGTATTGGTACTTTTGGCAGTGTGGGCAGGTGCCAAGTCCTGCTGGAAAATGAAATCCGTATCTTCATAAAGCTGGTCAGCAGAGGGAAGCATGAAGTACTCTAGAATTTCTTTCTAGAGGACTACGCTGACTTTGGAATTGATAAAACACAGTGGACCAACACCAGCATATAGCATGGCTCCCCAAATCATCGCTGACACTGGAAACTTCACACTGGACCTCATGCAACTTGGATTCTGTTCTTCTCCACTCTCCCTCCAGACTCTGCGACCTTGATTTCCAAATGAAATGCAAACCTTTCCACAGTCCGTTATTATTTGGGGAGCCATGTCACCTGCTGGTGTTGGTCCACTGTTTTATAAAGTCCAAAGTCGGTGCAGCCCTCTACCCGGAAATTCTAGAGCACTTCACGCTTCCCTCTGCTGACCAGCTTTATGGAGATGCTGATTTAATTTCTCTTACGTTCACTGACAGACGCAGCCCTTCATTGACAAGTGGGGTTTATGCACATCCTACTAGGAGTAGACTAGGCAAATAGAAAAAAAGCAAGTTGACCCCTCCCAGGTTGCCGTCCTCCAGCATATAACCCCCCTGCTCTGTATAGCATATCAGTTTTATTATGCCTAGTGCAAGGAGTTAGACCTGGTTCCCTGCTAGGACCTGCGGTTCCCCAATTTTTTTCATCTTTTTGCTTCTCAAGCTATTTGATGAAGACTATCAAGTAGCCGGCTGGGGCATAGAGGATATCTCGAATCCTGGAATTTCCCCAGCACGGCCGACCTTAGCCTTGGCGGGGTCCGCCGCATAGTACCCGTTCCGTGCAGGTGGCTAGTGGGTAACCCCCACTTGCGTCCGGTGACCAGGCTGTGCTCACGTCCAAGGGTGCGTTTGGCCGGCAGCATCCCTCCCATCGGATGGGAGAAAAGTCTGCGTCCAGGTGGCTACCCGCTGCTCCTGTCGGAGTGGTGAGTCGGCCGATGAACTATCAGAAGTAGTTTATCGAACTCTTCGTTTTTCTACTTTTTTTAACCCCTTGGCGTCCAGGATCGTCCCTTGGTCCAGATTGAGGAACGTGATCCGTATTATTTTGACTATACGATATG
>BLSH010336798.1:103690-123383 GCA_018402905.1 Glandirana rugosa | reverse complement strand
ATATATATATATATATATATATTTTGGATATGTATTATAACAAAAAGTAAGAAATATTGGCCTTTTTCCCCAAAATTGTCGCTCTGTTTATAGAGCAAAAAATAAAAAAACGCATGGGGTGATCAAATGCCACCAAAAAAAAGCTCTATTTACAACATTGCATGAATACGCAATTGTCACTTAAAGCAGCGCAGTGCCGAATTGCAAAAAGTGCTCTGCTCAGGAAGGGGGTAAATCCTTCCGGGGCTGAAGTGATTAAGCGGAACTTCACTCTCTGTCAACACTGACTATTTATAATCCATATGCTGCTAGCATTAGTAAATTGGTAGGAGTGTGTGTGTGTGTGTGTGTATGTATGTGTGTGTGTGTATGTATATGTGTATATATATATATATATATATATATATATATATATATACACAGTTGCAAGAAAAAGTATGTGAACCCTTTGGAATGATATGGATTTCTGCACAAATTGGTCATAAAATGTGATCTGATCTTAATCTAAGTCACAATAGACAATCACAGTCTGCTTAAACTAATAACACACAAGTAATTAAATTTTACCATGTTTTTATTGAACACACCATGTAAACATTCACAGTGCAGGTGGAAAAAGTATGTGAACCCCATAGACTAATGACATCTCAAACAGCTAAGTGGAGTGAGGTGTCAGCCAACTTGAGTCCAATCAATAAGATGAGATTGGCTGCTCATCTATGCTCTCCACCCCCTTCAAAATTTCAAATGGCACAAGACAAGGTTGTCCCCTATCCCCACTAATTTTCAATTTGATGATGGAACCACTATCCGAAAAAATCAGAACAGCCCCAAACATTTCTGGAGTGCCACTGGGTCACCAAGACCACAGAATAAATCTCTTTGCAGACGACCTAATTTTCAGCCTTACCCAACCCGACACTGCCCTGGCTTCAGTAGTGAAAATACTGGATTCCTTTAGCAATGTATCTTAGGTCAACGCTACCAAATCCGTTATCTTGCCCATGGGGATTCCCAAAATTCAACAAGGAGCTCTAGAAACTCAATTCCCATACACCTGGGTGGTGAGTTCAATTCCATATCTAGGAATTAACCTAACAAATAACACTTCCTCCCTCTTCCAGGAAAACTACGTACCACTCCTCCACAGACTCCCGGCAGAACTCAACAACATCCTAAAACCGTATATTACATACATGTACACACACAGAAGTATGGACCAGTGCCAAATCTAGTCACCTAAAGTGAATAATATATAAAAAGGTGCTAGCAATCCCAAATTACTTTAAAGCTTTTGACCCCAAAAAAAAATGCTGCTCCTGTCTCTTTAATGTGCTATTAGCAGCATGCTGCTTTTGCCATTTAAATTATCGTTTTGTATCCCATAAAAAACCTGTTTGATAATAGCCAATGACATTTATACAGCGATCAGAAATTTAAATACCCACTGATTACTGTATAAATGTCATTGGCAGTGAAGGGGTTAACCTGCAGGGGGAGATCTAGGGGTAAACTGTGTTCCCTAGGCGTGTTCTAACTATGAGGGGGCTGGGCTACCATGGACATAAGAGATCTAACTGATCCCAGTGACAGGGATCAGTGGATCTTTTAAATGCCCACTGAGGGAGCGGGGAACCGCTGTTTTTACATCGGCAGTCCCCCGTTCTCCCTCTGCCAGGCAATTGCGGCTTGCTGGCAGAGATCGAGTCCGCCTGAGTCTCAGCCACACTCTTGCAGAGTGTGGCGGGCACGAGAGCGCACCGTCAGTGCGTGAGCCACCGATTATAGACGGCGATTTGCATGCCGCTGCCACTCTGTAGCAGTAAAAGTACGCGAGCCGGTCGGGAACCGGTTAACCACTAGCTTACCTGACACTTAAACCCTCATCCTGCCCAGGCTAGCTTTCAGCGCTGTCGCGCTTTGAATGAGAATTGCACGGTCATGCTACACTGTACCCAAATTACATTTTTATATTTATTTCACACAAATAGAGCTTTTTGTTGGTTGTATTTAACCACTTCCCGCCCGGCGCATAGACAAATGACGTCCGGGCGGGGGGTTCATTATCCTGACTGGACTTCTATTGACGTCCTCAGGATAATCCGCGATCGCGCACCCCCGGGGGCGCGCATCGCGGCGATCGGTGGTGCCGTGCGTCAGTCTGACCCACCGCATTACTGATCAAGGTAAAAGGCTTCCATCCGAAGCCTTTTACCATGTGATCAGCCGTGACCAATCACGGCTGATCACAGTGTAAATAGGAAGAGCCGTTTATCGGCTTTTCCTCTGCTTAGGTCTGCTTAGGCTGCTCTCCTGACAGGGGGGGGGGGGGGGCCTGCGCTGAACGTTTATCAGCACAGCCACCCTCAGGGTCACCCCACTGGACCACCAGGGAGCCTGCCCAGGACCACCAGGGAGCCCCCCCACCCTGGACATTGCAAAGAGGCTGCCCAGGACCACCAGGGAAGGAAAACAGAGGCCGCCCAGGACCACCAGGGAGCCCCCACTAGACCACCAGTTAAGGGCAATATAGTGCACTGTAGGGATGGCACTGTGCCCATGTATGATGCCTGCCAGTGCCATCCCTAACAGTGCTTGTTGCACCAGTGCCCACCACTGCCACCTATCCGTGCCCACCTGTGCCACCTAAAAGTGCCACCTATCAGTGCCCAGTGCCAATTATCAGTGCCGCCTATGAGTGTCCATCAGTGCCCGTCAGTGTTACTTGTCAGTGCTGCCCATCATTGCTGCATATGTGCCCCATCATCAGTGCCACCTCATCAGTGCCAATCTGTACTGCCTCATCAGTGCCCGTCAGTCTAGCCTCATCAGTGCCCATCAGTGTAGCCACACTAGTGCCCGTCAGTGAAGGAGAAAATGTACTTTATACAAAGTTTTGTGACAGAAACAAAGAAAATTTTTTTTTTTTTTATAGCGCAAAAAATAAAAACTGCAGGGGTGATCAAATACCACCAAAAGAAAGCTATTTGTGGGAACAAAATGATAAAAAGTTTGTTTGGGTACAGCGTCGCATGACCGCGTAATTCTCATTCAAACAGCACTAAAAGCTGAAAATTGGTATGGGCGGGAACTTTTCTAAGTGCCCGGTATTGAAGTGGTTAATCACTGCTGAAAATTTTGAAAAAAAAAAAAGTTTTCTAGTTTGATATAACATTTTGAAAACAGGTAATTTTTCTCCTGCATTGATGTGCCCTGATGAGACTGCACTGATGGGCATTGATAAGGTGGCACTGATGGGTGGCACGGGTGGGTGGCACTGATAAGCAGCACTGATGGGCACTGGTAGGTGACACTGATGGGCATTGATAGATGGCACTGGTAGGCTGTAATGATGTGCACCTATAGGTGGCACTGGTAGATGGCACTGGAGGGCACTGCATAGCAGCAGTGCCTCTCCATGTGTGGGACCGATGTCCCTCTCTAAGGAGCTGGTGATCAGCTTATTTACTCCTTAGTTCATCGCAACGGACACAGCACCTCCTTAATCTTGACCAGTGGGTTATATCACCTCTGCAGGAGTAGGACTAGGCAGAACATAAAATTTGGCTACGCCCCATGGGCCATCCTCAGTCCCTATAGAACCCCCTCCCTGCTCCAGGTACTCAGTTTCTTCTGTCTAGTCAGGACCTAGCTCCTTGCTGGGATCCTATGGGTCTTAGCAATTTTTAATTTTTTCTTCCTTCCATGCATCTCCTGGAAGAGCGACAATCAACTGCCGGGCTGGGTAACTGGCTGGATAATCTAGATCCAGTGGTCTTCCCAGTCCAGCCAGCAAGCGCGTGCAGACTGCAGCTACGCGCTAGGTCGGCTGCAACGTAGCAACGGATGGAGGCTAGCCTGCACGCTAAATGACTCTCGCAGGATCGCATACCAGCGGACTTTGGTCCTAGTCGCAACGTCCCTCTGGCCGACAGCCCCCCACATCGGTGGCGAGGGTCCTGTCTGGAGCAATACCCGCAGCCATGGAAGGGGTAAGTACTGTCCACCCCCCCTTCCCCCCGCTCATCCTTTTGGGTGGTTTGGGATGGACGTGGGTACTCTCCAGGGATGGTCAGGCCTGCCTGCAGGTTCCCTCCTCCCATGCTAAGTTCCCTCAGTTGAGCTGAACTCTACCCCCTTCCCCCCCATCAACTAGTGGGGTCCCAGGATAGGCAGAGACCCTGGGGGGGGGTCTCCCTCCTCACCCCCCCCTCTGTCAGGGGCTTGAGTGTGTGTCCTGCCCTGGTGGTATAAGGGGGGGTTCCAGTGCAGAGGGGCAGTGGAGACCCCTAGGTGCATGCTCTGCTGTGTAGTGCAGCGTGAGGTATAGTGCAGTTTAGGGGCTCCAGTGCAGAGTGCACAGCAGAGTCCTCTAGGTGCTCATCCTGCCTAGTGGGGTACAGTACTTTTTGTGGGTCCCCTTGCAGAGAGGATCCTGGCAGCATGCTTCAGCATGTCAAATGACCGGCGGCCATCCTGGAGAAGTCCGATGACCTCACGGCAGCCATTTTCCATTGGTTTCACTGGTCTCCGGCTGGCGGCCATGTTTGTGTAGCTTGATGTCATTTTTCATTGGTCTACTGAGATGCAGGAGGACTGAAGCCTCATGGAGATGCCGGGGCTCTTCCTCTTTCTCCTCTTCCTGCCCGGGATATATAAAGTGGGATGGCGTCCATGGTGTTGCTGGGTCTGAATGGTGGCACTCCTCTGGTGGTAGGGTGAGTCCTTGGAGGTTCCTGTGATCTCTCTCCCTGCTGACAGGTACTCTGAGCATTGGGGGACCCCTTAGTAGTGCTAAAAGATCTTTTGTACTGCAGGATCTTCCCTTTTCCTGATGGAGCCTCAGGGTCACATCTCCCCCACTAACCCCCTCATGGAGGGGGCAGGTCCCTCAGAACTCCAGCTTCCCATGGTTGTGCTGACAGCGGTCCTAGAGTAATTTGTATCCCGGGTGGAAGTAGCATATGGGCAAGGTCTCAGGAGGAAGCGTCCCCCGCCTTCCCCTGCTCAGTCTGTCTCACCGATTCTGAGCCTGATGCCGCTGGGGACGTGATCCGTCCAGGGCGGCTTAATCTCACGCTCCCTGGCCCATCAGATAGGATGAATCTCCCACGTTCACAGCAGCGAGTGAAAAAGCGCTGGTAGACGCATTTATTACTGTGATGCATGAGACTTTAATGATGGAGGATGTGGTTGGTGTGGCCACGGACGTGGCTGTGGCTTTTGGTAAGCAAAAGTCACCTCGTACACCAAAGGTATTTCCTTATCTGCCTTATTTTGAGCTTACCTATAAAAAAAATAGGAACAACCAAAGTCACAATTTGTGGTCCCCAAACGTTTTGCAGTACGTTACCCCTTTGAGGAATCACTTATAAAAAAAAAGTGGACCAGTCCACCAGTGGTGGACCCTCCTGTTTCCAGGTTGAATAAAGCAACCATGATTCCAGTAGAGGATTCCCCGTCCTTTAAAGACCCGGCCGATAGGAAAGCGGAGTCTCTGGTTTGTAGCATGTTCACTATGGCAGGTTCGGCCCTGGTATCTCAGACACTGACTGAATGGGCCAAGCTTTTGCGCAAAGGTCTGGGGAATGAGCAGGTTCCTGCTGCTTATGTTGATCTTGGTCCAAGGACTGCAGTTTGTACGTGATGCATCTTTGGATGCTACTTCCCTGCTGTCAAAACTCTGTTTAAGCAGTAGTGATTTAGACATGTGCTGTGGCTTAAGAACTGGTCGGCAGACCAAGCCTCTAAGAAAGCGCTCATTGATCTGCCCTTTTAAGACGATCGCCTGTTTGGGGCTAACCTGCATTACATCATTAAGGGTGTCACGGGGAAGAGTATCTTCCTGCCACAGTCTAAGAAGGGGAATGGACCCCGTAAGCGTGGGCCTTCCTTCTCAGCCCAAAAGAGATTATTTTGGGCCCCAGGGACTGCAGACAAGGGAAACAGATCTTTCAAGTCTTTCTCTGGGGGTTCCAAGCAATCTTCGTCTGGTAAGCCTAGAGCGGGCTTCCCCAGTCCCGCGGATAAGGCCCCTTCAACATGAAGGTCTGCCCTCGCCCATTACTGGGGTGGGGGGACATCTTCGCTGGCTTCTGGCCTTGTGGACCTCCTTCATGAGCGTCAAGGGGATCCACGAGATGAGTCATTTGGGGGTTCCCAGAAAGAGGGGCAAGGTTTGTCCTTCTCAGGTTGTTTAGTTCCATAATCTCCTTGTGCGGATAGAATTCCTGCAAAGGCTCAGGTGAAGTCCAGACTACCTAAGGTCCCCCTCTCTCTGTCCTGGGAATTGGATTACCTAGGTCTGATTTGCATTCTGACCAGGGGGGTCCTTCCTCTGGACAAACTTCAGGAACCACAGGCTGTGGTTCAACGGCTGCTGTCTCTTCTGACTTGCTTTACCGGTTCTGGGTCAGGTGGTATCCACCTTCAAGACAGTTCTGCTTGTGCAGACCTGCATGCAGCTCCTTCAGCAGATTCTGCTCCACAGGAGGATACAGAGGTTTGTGCCTGCTGTGCCTGCGAAGGATCAAGGGTGAAAGTCTTCTATTCATTCTGGTGGCTGTAAATGTCCCTTGGGGGCTGCGCCTCAGAGGACCAGTTGTCCCAAGGGCAGGACCCCCATCCTGCTTTACAGTCGCTGTTTTTAATGGCTTGGCTATTGAAAGCCAGGTACTGAATGATAGTAGGAATCACTGATCCAGACAAACCTCTATGTTGAAGTTGAGAAAGTCGACTTCTAGCAAGATACACCATTGTATGTGGAAAGCGTACATTTCTTGGTGTGAGTCGATTGGCGCTCATCCTCCCTCCTTTTTCTATAGCTTGGATTCTAGGCCTTTCTTCAACGGGGTGTTGAGCAGAAGTTGGCCTTGAGTACCATCAAGGGCCAGGTGTCTGCCTTGGCAATCTTCTTTCAGCGACCCCTAGCCACTCACTCTTTAGTTCGTACCTTCATTCAAGGAGTCCGGCATGTGGCTCCGCCTGTACGGTCTCTTTTGCCGCCATGGGATTTGAACTTGGTACTCTCAGTTCTCCAGAAACCTCCATTCGATAATATTCGGGAGATTCCCTTAACTACGTTGTCCCAGAAGGTGGCATTCTTTCGTTCAAAATTTTTATTTTTTCAGATGGGGTTCCTGTGACCCGGTTAAGGCTCCTGTTTCCAAGTTGGGGCTCTTGTGGTTAGCCTTGGGTTATTTTCCCCACCCCTTATTTTGACACTGCTTTGGGACGTCCCACTGGTCAAGATTAAGGAGGGGCTGTGTCCGTTCATGAGCTAAGGAGAAAATGGGATTTTTGTACTCATCGTAAGATCCATTTCTCTGAGTTTGACGGACACAGCATCCACCCCTCTATGGAGTTTTAATACTTTTAATACTGCTTGCTACTAAACTGAGTACCTGGAGCAGGGAGGGGGTTATATAGGGACTGAGGACGGCTCATGGGGCGTAGCCAAGTTTTATGTTCTGCCTAGTCCTACTCCTGCAGAGGTGATAAAACTCACTGGTCAAGATTAAGGAGGCGATGTGTCTGTCGATGAACTCTTAAAAATTGATTTTACGGTGAGTACAAAAATCTCATTTTTTTTTTCCCCTCACGCTGTCAAAAACAGATTACCGATCTTTTGTATACATCACGTGATCAGCTGGCATTGGCTGATAGCTGATCACGTGGTAAGGGGCCGGTATCGGCGATCTGTGATCAGCCGAGCCTCCCAGCAATTCAAGTGCGCACTGCAAGCCGTCTTTTGGCTATAGCGCGGACGGGAAGTGGTTTAACGGAATAGTGCTTGTGCAGTGTTTTGTCCCTTTCTATGCTGTAAAATACCTGGTTAATCCTGCATGTTCCTGTGTTGCCCTGTGTGTGCTAACCACAGTAATCTGGCTGCTGATCCATGATACCGTGGTCAGTTTATGTGCCTCCATCATCCTGCTGTGTTCAGGGTCCCCTCTCCCCCCTCCCTGCCTGTCAGCTTCTGGCCATCTCCTCCTCTCCCCTGTGGCTGCTATTACATGTGTCTGTAAATTTAGTGATTACAGTTACTGGCTGCACCTCTGTAATAAGATATACTGTGAAGTGTCTTTGTTTTTTTAAATCATGCAGCTAAATACCTTCTTTCATATTGTCTGTGTGCAGTCATGTGACCTCCCGGCTGACATCAGAGGGAATCTCAGCCCCTTCCTCTGTAGCCCTGAGATTGGGGAGGGAAATCGCTAAGCGGTCACATGACCGCACAACGGCAATGTGCAAGAAGGTGTTTAGCTGCATGATTTTAAAAAGACAGACACTGCACAGTATATCGTGTTAATGCAGGGGGGCTGCCAGTAATTGTAGTCATTACCTTAACCACTTTAAACCTTCTATATATTTATTTTTTCACTTTTCTTCAGTTCCTGCTTTCCATGCCTAGGCAAATGATGTCATACATCCCAGGAGTCTTCAGGAGACTAGGAGGTATTTTCTCAGCTAAGCACACCCTCCTGTCTGCATGCCTGAGCATGCAAAGAGGACGACAGATGGATTCCAGAAAGTAAATGTTACATGAATCATTTGCCCTTATTCAAGATGGCCATGGCCAGAAATGCTAGGGGATATTTTTTCAAAGTAATTTCTCATCAACATAAAGCATGGAGACGTTTGCTTTGAGTATAAAAAATGATTTAAATAGCGTTTTTGGTTTGTAGTGCTTAGATGTAGTGATGCAGATGCGCACCCACTTTAAAGGATAAGTTCACCTTTTATAATTTGTTAACATGTGTGATGGTATGCGAGGCGAGGTGATAGATGGACGCTATCTGTCACCTCGCATATGGTCACTTGGATTGGACTAAAGCGAAGTCTGGCCCGGGTTTTCCCAGCCTCCGTGGCCGGACTTGTTCCGGACTTGATTTTTGGGTCCACTGAAGCTTATGCTCAGGTGCTGTTTAAATAGACCAGGATGAGAGCAAGGCTGGGCTCTACCCTGGACTCAGAGCGATCAGCCTGAGAAAGCCGACACACAAAGCTTTTGTGCTGTTTGACTAAAACAAAAGGTTTGCTATAACTTTGTTTTGTGGGTGTTCGGAAGGAGCCCGACACTGCTTAGAGAGGTATCCTGATTTGTTTAGATTAGAGCCTGGATGGCTAGGGTTTATTTTGTTTTGTTTGTTTTAACCAATTCACCCCCAGCTCCGTAAATAGGAGGCGGCTACTTTGAGTGTCTGTACCAGGATCTAGCCTGCAGCTTGCAGGCTATATCCCGGTACCGTTTTTTAGAGCGGACGGTCGGCTATCCGAGGATCATGGCCGATCCGGCTCAGGAGCCGCTTGATCTTTATCCCCGAGGACGGGAGGAGACATTCCTCCCCCCGCCTTCCGAAGACCGGTGCTACGATCCGGTACGTCCGCCGGCTCAGAGAAGACCTGAAGGAAGCCGGAATCTGCTCCGATCGGGTCTCCTTCGGCAAATTCCAGAAAGCGACGTCCTAATGTCACTTCTGGTTTACTCCGGCGCCCGTTTTAAAAAAATGACAGTATCCAGAATCACCGTTTTTTTAGTCTTTTAGACCCCCCAGCCCTCCATAAAGAGTACCTGTCACCATATATTACGATCACAAGGGATGTTTACATTCCTTGTGTTAGCAATAAAAGTGATCATATTGTTTTATAAAGGAACAATGTTAAAAATAAATAACATAACAAAAAGAATAAAAAATTTAAAGCGCCACCATCCCCGCGAGCTTGCGCAGCAAACAAAACGCATATGCAAGTCGCGCCCGCATATGAACTCGGTGTTCAAACCACACGTGTGAGGTATCGACGCGATCGCCAGAGTGTGAGCAATAAGTCTAGCTAAAGACCTCCTCTGCACCTCTAACCTGGTTACCGTTAAAAAATTTTTAAAGCGTCGACTATGGAAATTAAGTACCAGACTTTGTTGCCATTCCGCGAGTGCGCACAATTTTCAATCGTAACATGTATGGTATCTATTTACTCGGCGTAACATCCTCTTTCACAATATACAAAAAAAAATTGGGCTAACTTTACTGTTGTCTTATTTTTTTAACTCAAAAAAAATTGCACTTGAAAGACCGCTGCGCAAATACAGTGTGACAAAAAATATTGCAACGATCGCCATTGTATTCTCTAGGGTGTTTGAAAAAAAATCTATAATGTTTGGGGGTTCCAAGTAATTTTCAAAAAAAAACTGTTTTTAACTTGTAACCAACAAATGTAAAAAAGTGCCCTGGTTGGTAAATGGCTATAAATGCAACCTTTGCTCCAATAAACCTGGCTGCTAGCCAGATTTTAAAGAAACTGCTGTCTCAACTGCCTTCTTCCCGGTGACAGCAGACCAGGGATCTTCTCCCCATTTCTGCTGCCACAATTCAAAAAAGACACCGCCGTGCGGGGCTCAGCCCACCCAGCCACCTCACTCATTCACAGTCCTTTGTGAATGGAAAACTATAAAATCCGGCAGCTTTGCAGCTGTCGGCTTGTAGTTGTCAATGAACTGCCACGGTGTTGTGGTAGTTCATTGAGTCTTCCTGTCAGAATGAATCGGCTTCCTTGTACAAGTTATGAGCAAGGCCGATCTGCAGAAGACCTGCATGGCATCAGCGATCTGCTGATCGCTGGTGCAATGCATTGCAGGTTCCCAAAACCAATAAATAATGCACATTTTTTTTTTACCTGCAAAAAAAGTGCATTTTATTATTTTTTGGCAAAAGGTGAACTTATCCTTTCAGCATGTGCCCTATACCGGACTCCAAGATATGGAATTTACAGAGAAGTCAACATTTCTTTATTTCTTTTGCAAATTCTCTTATTTTGGATAGAATGCTAATGTTGATTCATCTGGATTTTCTATGTATCATTTCCCTTTTTTAAGAGGAATGTCAGAGTCTAGATATGGTGTTTGGTAATTAGATTATGTAATGTCCTTCTTATTCGCTTAAAGCTGTGCTAAACCCAAAAGCAATCATTTATTTGCAGCTTAGATATGATGGCTGCATTTTCTTCTTTTTTTTTCACCTGGTGATCCTGCCAGTAAGTCTGTTTTTCAACAAACCATGCTCGCCTGCAAATGTAGTTGGGAAGGGTTGAGGCAATCAATTTAACATGGACATTGGTGCTTACATTAATTACATTATTTTAATATGTAAAAACCTTTATTCTCAAAGGAACAAAACTGTTGCTGTAACAGCTTAAAACGTGTTAGCTGGCAATTGCCTTCAATTTGTTAGATGCACTAGCATATTTAGATACACGAACACCAGATAGACAGAGCATGATATGCTTGAAACTGTTGTTACTTTGTATCTCGACATGAAATAAAAAAAAAAGTGTGCTGTAACTGCCTAGTTTTGGGTTCTTGTGTATAGGAGGTGGAATGTGAGTTATCTTCCTGTTGCCTGGACACACTATTGACCTAAGGAAAAAGTGATGTTTTCTATTGGTTTGTGTGTGTGTTTCTACATTTTTTTAATGTTGCTGTTTTTCCCACCTTTATTTTACATTGCATAGAAACAAATCATTGTAGACCCTCTTGGCTTCAGCGAGGAGAGATTCAGACCTTCTCTGGAAGAACGATTGGAGAGTATTATCAGTGGTGCTGCTTTGATGGCTGACTCCTCCTGCACTCGTGATGATCGTCGGGAAAGAATTGTAGCCGAGTGTAATTCAGTTCGACAGGCTTTGCAGGATCTTCTTTCGGAGTACATGGGAAATGTAAGGTTCTGTTTCAGCATTATGTACTTCTAAAACCATTGACAACATTTGAGGGACTTCTACTAACCTATTGAGATTTATGCAGAAGCAAGTTGGGGAAAAGATGGTATGGTGGGAGAAGGGAGAGATGTTGGGATATATTCCAGGGAGTAATATACTGGTTAATTTTACCAAAGCAGAGCTATTGTGTATATTCTATGATCTGTATAGCTTCATCAAAGACCTTTAATGTTTAATAAGCTTGTTAAGAATATGCATAGGATTTCTGTATTTTAAAAGTTGCGTGTTGGAACTCACACCTGGTACAAGCTACCAATTTAGGCACTCAATCCTGGTCTACTTTTCTCAAGTCAACAAAAACACCAAAAAAGATATAGCACCTTCTAAGACTAATAAAACCTTTATTTATTGGATATATAATAAATAAAGAAGTACAAAAGCCAGAACACACCATGGAAATACTCTCCTCCCATCCCTGTCTCCCAAACCTAAACCCCTGCACCCAAGTTCCCACCCCATGCCACTAGCTATAACAGGGTGGACCAGGTTTACATGTCCCCTTGTTTCATGATATGCTTATTCATGTATTTAGGTCCATTTCAGTTTTTTGGCTTGGCATATGAGCCCAAGAGACTGTAATATCTGGGTATGTAGCAGCCGCTACCTGGTATCCTTTTGGACACTCCGCTGTCTACCCGAAATCAATCAGCCCCTTTAAACACGTGTAGCAGCTATTGCATAGCACTGGAGCATAGCACTGGATCCTGCATAGGGTGCTCACCTTGGTGCAAAGCGTTGTTAGCTAGGGTAATATACAGGCTCAGGGCCATAGTTCACCACAATGGATTCCAGTTCCTGAAGGCGCCTTTAGGGGTATGGCCACTGTGATGGGCGAAGCCTGGACTTTGTAGATGAGTAAGACAGGGTCACCCTGTTTTCTGTGTTTGACAGACACAGCTTATTCATGTTTTCAACTATAGGGTTATAGCACTACCTGCAGGAGTAGGACACTAGGCCAAAAAAACTTCTGGTAGCTATTTTCTGATGGGCCAACTTGCTTAGGATGTACTGTGGATGGCAGTGATGCGGTGGACCATGTCCCTGGAGCCTCATGGCAGTGACTGCTCCTGCCTTTGGCCCCTCCTCTGTTTTCCCTCTTGGGAATTTCTGTGCTTTCTCTTTCCAGGTGCATTGCACGTGGGCTCTGCTTGCTCTTCTGAAGGCCTGCTGTCGGTACTCGTCCCATAGTGGTGGTGAGTCCTGGTTGGGTATCCCTCTCTCTGCTGGCATCGTGTTTGGCTGGTGCATTTTTTTTCTGTGTGGTCCCCTCTCTTTGCATGGAGTCTCAGGATCACACTTCCCCACCTGATCCCCTCCTGGAGGCCGTGGGTCCCTCAGGGTCTCAGTTTCGCAGTGACAGCAGTGCTGGAGTTTTTTGTTTCCCAGGTAGCGTTTGGGCGTAAGGCGAGCAGGAAATATTCCCTGCCTTCTGTTTCTTAGGCCTTGCCGGATCCTGAGTCCGGCTCCGCCGCTAAGGACGCAGTTCGTCCCACGGGACCTGACCTCGAGCTCCCTGATTCCTCCGATAGGATGAATCCTGTATTGCAGCAACGCATGAGAAGAAGGTGGACGTTCAGTTCAATGGAGGATGATGGGGGGGGCGTGGCTTGCAGCCGATGGAGTAGGAAGCACTGGTAGCTAGCTCCGCCTACGATCCGCACAAGTATTCTGCTGAATCGATCCTGTCCCAGCTGAACGACCCAGCCCACAGCTGGCCTGACTCCCGCCAGACCGAGTGACACCCGTCCCTTGGCTGCAGCGATGTCCAAATGGACCAAAGACCATCCCTCAGCGGTGGACCATGCTGGTCAAGATGACGGCCGCGTGCTTCGTTCGGCTGCTGAGGCGGTGCACAAACTTTTGCTAAAACCCTGGGCAAGATGCAATGCATGAAATCCGGCAAACAGACCGAGGAGGTGGCTCAATCTATTTCTGATCCTGCGGTCCCGGGTGACGACTGGCCGGAGCATGCCCTGCCAGTCTTGCGCTGGGATGCGGTGAGTACTCAGGCCTCTTTAGGCCATGAATGCAGAGCACGGAGATCAGGCCCCATCCCAGACAGCCCACACTCAGGGACATATTCACGTCGGTCACCTCCTGTAACTGCTCTTGCTGCCCTAACATCTGAGGCGAAGGGGGTTAAACTGGAGATCAACTCTATTAGACAGGACATGCAGAAGTTGCGCGATCGCACAGGGGCCCTGGAAGACAGCATGAGTAGTGTGGAGGATGAGATCACATCCCTGGCTCTGGACATCCACCAGCTGCAGGCGGTCACCACAGGCCATGCGGCCCGTCTCGAGGATATGGAAAATAGACTCAGACGGAACAACATTAGAGCCGTGGGGATACCAGAAAAAACGGAAGAGAGAATTGGCTTTCCGATACGTTCGGCAGGGAGGCCTTCTCCCCAATGTTTGCAGTTGAGAGGGCGCATCGGGTCCCTACAAAGCCTCCTAGGCCTGGAAAACCCCCACGCCCTTTCCCATTTAAGCTCCTAAACTTTAAAGACAGAGACGCTATCCTGTTTCAGGAAAGGACAAGGGGGGAAGTAATGAAGATGTACAATGCAAGAATATCCTTTTATCCGTATTTCTCGGCTAAGGTACATTGTAGGAGTGCGAAATTTCTTGATGTGAAAAAACGCCTCGGGAAATATGATGTCTCCTATGCCATGCTCTATCCAGCCAAGTTACGTGTGGCCGCCAGTGGCGAAACCCACTTTTTTGAGAACTCAGGGACAGCAGCTCACTGTGTAAACAAAGGCTGTGCTAAAATAGAGACAATGAAAACATTAAAATAAAAAATATGAGAATGTACCAATACTGTCATTAATTTGGAGGCAATGAGGTCCACCTTGTGCAAAAAAATAGATTATTGCAGGAGTGTCCACAAATACAGATCGCTAATACCACAACACCCGATGCACTGGTAAGCGATGTGTATCCACCACCGACTGTCTTAAAGGCTTACCAGAGCCCGCTGTAATCAGAGCGGTGGCTTAATCCCCAGCCTGGGATATAAGGTAAAAGGACCCTCTTCTCACGATGATGTTGGATACTCTTCCCAATAAATGTACTCCCAGTACTGATCAATGCAGATATTAAAATGCTGGCTAAGGTCCTGGCAACTAGACTGGCATACTGATCAGTCAGGGTTCATTTCGGCCACATCTACGGCCCTCAACATTCATAGGTTGTTTCTGAATCTCCAGCACCCGGTAGACAATCCGGGCAAAAGGGCCATTTTCTCCCTTGATGCTGCCAAGGCTTTTGACAGCGTCGAGTGGAGGTACCTCTGGGCGGTGCTGCAGAAATTTGGGCTGGGACCCAGGCTTGTTTAGTGGGTGCAAATTCTATATGCTAACCCCAGGGCAAGGGTCAGGGTTAATGGCTCCTTAACGGACTCCTTTCTGTTATTTCCAGGTACCCGACGGGTGCCCACTCTCACCCCTGTTATTTGTCCTTGCCCTGGAGCCCCTGGCAGCTATGATCAGAGCATTGCCACAAATTGCAGGATTCTGGAGGGGTGCAGATGATAAAAAGGTGTCTCTCTGCTGATGACTCCCTGCTATATCTGGAAGACATTGCGGGGTCTTTGACAGCAACCATGCAGTTGATTGAACATTTTGGAAGGCTTTCTGCCTTCTCCATTAATTGGAGTAAATCAGTCCTCCTCCCTGTACAACCAATCACTGAGGCACAAAAACCTCAGGATGGGCAAATTCAGGAGGTGTCTCATACTTCAAATACCTGGGGATAATGGTATCAGCCGAGGTCAGAGAGTATATTGCACTAAATCTTAAACCCATTCTCCATAAATTTAAGCAGAAGTGCGCTATCTGGTATAAGCTGCCATTGTCAGTGACAGGCCAAGCCAACTTGGCAAAAATAATGCGCCGGTTTGGATACCAAAGTATTGGTTCTTATGTATGGACGCATTGTTCAGGGCTCTTATTTGGAAGAATAAACTAGCACGCATTAAGCTCTCAACACTACAGTACCCCAAGACGCAGGGTGGCCTGGCGGTCTCGCATAATCAGACTTATTATCTGGCAGCACAGCTGCAGTACTTTGCAGGTTGGAGTCTGCCTTTGGTGGCGGACTCGGCCAGAGATTTGCTTATGCCTACTCCGTCTGGTTTACCGGCACTGTCTCATATGGAAATGGGCTTCCCCGTACTTTCCCACAATGTCCTACTGCTGTACTGTTAGAGAAGCTGTGGAAAACTGTTAAGGGACGCATGGGCCTCACGAGTTTTTTGGCTCATGCACCGATCTGTGGCAACAGGTTTATGCAGAGCTTTATAAACTTCCATGTTTTCATAGCTGGTTAGCGGCAGGAGTTAAATATGTTTCACCGGTATATGATGGCATTGGAATTAAAACCTATGAACAATTATTAGTAGACTTCCCTATACCACGAAATGAGCAGTATCACTACCTACAATTGCACCATGCATTGTCTTGTCAATCCTAGGCAGACCAGGATGCGGCTGGAGGAGGCCCCTTTCCTTGAGTCAGTTTTCGAGGAGCCAGAGAAGAAAGGTATAATCTCTAGAATATATATGTACTTGCTTAATTATATACAGACCCCTGATCTATTACCCTGTCGTGAGAAATGGGAGAGGGATGTGGGACCCATTGACGGGGATCAGTGGGAACAGATACTCGAGGCTGTTTCCTTGGTCTCAGTTTCAGCAGCCCACAGACTATCTCACCTGTTCATTCTACACCGCACATACAGAACCCCAGTACAGCTCCATAGCTGGGGACTGTCTGCCCTAAATGTCAGATTCACCCCGGGGAACTTATGCATATGCTTTGGCGCTGCCCTAAGCTGGTGAGATACTGGACGAAAGTCATTAATACCATGAACTTCATATACCAAGTGCAATTGAGGATGGATCTACTAACATGTCTCCTGGGCAGCCTTCAGGACGGACTGTACACCCAATATACCTACATAGCCCTGATTTGGCTATTATACTTGGTGAGGAAACGAATAGCAAGATTTTTTTTATATCCTCACAAGCGCCAGCATGTAAACAGTTGGTCCAGTCATTCAATTCCATCCTTATCAGGGAGAAAAACACCTATAGGCATAGGAAATCCCTAGGAAAATTCGAGAAAATATGGCAGGCTTGGCTGGACAGCCCGAGGGTTGCCCCTCCTCAGCTTATCAGGGACAGAATACTCTACTTTTAGGGATGCTAGGGGAATTAGAAGGTACAGGCCACAATCTTTTCCTATTGGTAAAAACCCAGGTACAAGAACGAACAATTAATATGTCCAGTAATGTATATACCTATGCTCCAGGATGCTCTGAAGTTTGGGTGTTTGTTAGTTTTAAAAGCGAAAATTACATGTTATGCCTTAATTATCTGTATATGGAAATATTTGGCGAGTTGTGTGGGTGCTCTAATGCATACAGTGTCTATATCATCTTATTGCTTTTTACTATGCTTTGATGACTAACTCTGCATGACTATGTGACGATGTTTCATAGGCTGGTATGCTCTATATTCATCTCTTTTCTCAATAAAACAAATGGAGGATGATGATTAAGCAGCTGTGCGTGTGACTGTTCCCTTTGGTATGCATACGCCTCCTCGTGCGGCTAAGGTGTTTCCTAATCCCGCCTATTTTGACAAAATTTTCTACAAGGACTAGGAACGCCTGAAGCAACCCTTTGTGATCTTTAAACTTTTTGCCGCTTGTTATTCCTTTGAAGAATCGCTTTCAAAGAATAATATACTAGTATGGATCGGGGGCTGTGGCTACTTGAATAGCCGAGCCACGATCACGTCGCTCCTGCGCATGAGCTCAGTATTTACTGCTTATGGTACAGGCGTCCTGAAGGAACATCACGGGCATGCCATTCCTTCATGCGCCGGTGACGTCACCAATGGCTATACAAGTAAATGCCTTCTAAACTGGTATACGTTTAGGAGATATTTACAGTACTAATAGGTAAGCCTTATTATAGGCTTACCTGTAAGTAAAGCGTAAACAAATCCACTTTACTGCACTTTTATTTCCAACTGGTGGGTCCACGGGGTGATCCTGTCCAGGTACAATATAGTTTCACTTCTGTCCTTTGTAGAGGTTCTTCCTTTACAATGTGCGTCTCTCTCCGGATCACCTGCAGGCTCTCTACTGGGTGGTGCAGGATCTGCTACTCCAGGGGGTAATCGTCCCGGTTGCAGCCTCAGAGTGGTTTCAAGCGTTTTATTCCAACCTGTTTATGGTGCCGAAGAAGGAAGGCAGAGCTAGCCTGATTCTGGATCTCAAGGCCCTGAATCGCTTTGTGTGGCTGCAAAAGTTTGATTGAATCCATTCAGTCTGTGGTGATATCCCGGGATTTCTTGGCTTCTATCAACATTAAATATGTCTTCCTACACATTCCAATTTGTGCCCAGCACCACAATTTCCTGCGCTTTGCAGTTGGGGAGGCGCATTTTCAGTTCATGGTGCAGCCCTTTGGTCTTGCCTCCGCTCCTTGGGTTTTCACCAAGGTGCTGGCTCCGGTTCTGGCATTGCTGTGACAGCGGGGGGTTGCCATGATTTGTTATCTAAAGGACCTCCTCCAATGGCAGAGTTGCTCTCAGCATTAAGGGACGATGTGGTGATCACAAACCATACCTTGGAGGAGTTCAGTTGGCTTCTGAACTACCACAGATCTGTCCTGACCCCAACCTGGAAGCTGGAATATCTGGGTCAGACTCTCAAACAGGCACTGACCAGGGTGTTCCATCAGATGGACAAGCTCTGGAAGCTGCGTTCCATGCTTCACCTGTTCTGCAGGATTTCTTCCCTCCTGATTGTGTCTATCTTCAAAGCGGCTCCGCATGCACAGTTCCATACGAGGACCCTCTAGAAGTAAATCTTTAAGCGGCACTAGAAGTCCCCCAACTCCATGGATGCACATATCTACCTGGGTTAGGAGGCTAGGGGGTCCCTGGCTTGACGGCTTTGGTCTCCGCCCTTCGGAAAGGAAAAACGCATTGGACAGTGGTCACAACTGATGCCAGCCTGTCCGAATGGGGAGTCCTCGGGCTGAGGTTGGCTCTGGGTTGCTGGGCACCAGAGGAATCCAGATTGCCAATCAATTTCCAGGAACTTTGGGCGATCAGGCTGTGCCTGGAGCAATAGAAGGAGCACCTCCTGGGGGAACCTGGTCCAGAGCCAGTTGGACAATGCCATTGCAGTGGCCTATGTTAATCACAAAGGCAGAATAAAGAGTGTGATGGTGGCGCTGGAGGCTTCTGGCATTCTCAGGTGGGCGCAATGCTACGTGCCGTCTCTTTCTGCCGTGCACATGCCGGGTGTGGCAATTGGCAGACAATTATCTCAGTCGGCATGCGCTTGATCAAGGAAAGTGGTCACTGCATCAGGACGTGTTTCATCAAATGTGTCTGTGGTGTTGCACTCCCAACATGGATCTTTTGGCATCTTGGCTCAACAGAAAAGTGCAGGGGTTCTTGGCAAGGTTGCCAGTATCGCCTCCTTTACACTTTCCCCCTCAAGCTTCTTCCCTGCCTATTGCGCAGGATAGGGGCACAGGATCTGCTGTCTCAAGGACCGATCTTCCATCCTGCTTTGACGATTGGGCTACAGAGTCTTTTCGGAGGTCGGACTTTCTTTTTGTGATCACACACGGTGGTCCAGACCTACACCCTTAAGGATTAGGTTCCTTCTTTTCCTGTAACAGCGCATTCTACTTGGGCGCGTAGTACCCCTTGGGTCTTCCGTCATTGGGCGTCTGTGTCTCAAGTTTGCAAGGGGCTATCTGGTCGTTGGTGCACACCTTCACGAAGTGGATGCCTTGTCATCTTTGGAAGCTTGTTTTGGCCACAAAGTTATGTCGGCGGCTGTTTGAGGGGTCTGTTCCCTCTTTGGGGGGGGGGGGCACACACTAGT
>BLSH010336798.1:89343-99700 GCA_018402905.1 Glandirana rugosa | reverse complement strand
TTTTTTCTGATCAAGCAGGGGAGTCGCATGAGTCCACATATATTTGTGAATCACTTAAACCCCCTAGAGCTTACCCTTATGATCAGGTGTTTGAACAGGCGGTGTTCAAGGAATGGCTGCGGCCACCAAATTCCTTTGCTTTTCCTAAAAGCTTTGCTGTTCGCTACCCCTTTGAGGATAGCTTTACTAAACTGTGGACCCCCCAGTGGCCCGTCTGAATAAGGCAACGACCGTTCCCTTGGAGGGGTCTCCGTCTTTTAAGGAGGCGGCCGACCGCAGCACGGAGGCAGTGTCTAAGGCACTGTTCTTGTTAGCTGGGTCAGCCATGCGGCCAGCTCTAGCGGCTGCGATGGTGGCACAATCTCTTCACGAGCACACTAGTTTAACTTGTGAATGTGCACATGCTGAGGTGCAGCGGGCACAACATTTGGAAGAGGGTCTCCGCTACATATGCCATGCTGCTTTGGACCTTCTTCCCATATTGTCAAAAATGTCTGTTTTTGCAATTATCAGGCGGTGCTGTGGCTCCGCTCTTGGTCAGGCGACCAGGCTTCAAAGAAAGCTCTTGCAGATCCTCCCTTTCAGGGAGGGCGTCTGGCCCACAGTTGGATGAAATCATTAATGATTTCACGGGAGGGAAGAGTACTTTACTTCCAGAGCCAAAGCGGCGGGATTTTCGCTGTAGGCAGGGCCCTGTTTGTTCAGGTCAGAAGAAGTTTTTTCGGGCACCCGGCTCAGCGGGTAAGGGCTTCAAGTCCAGTAAGGCTTCCGCTGGGCCCAGTAAAAGGCCCTGGCAGCATAAGTCCGAAAAAGTGAAGGATAAATCAACCTCCGCATGATGGGTTGCCCCTGCCCGACTCACGGGTGGGGGGCCTGTTGCTGGGGTTCGCAGATAGATGGACTGCCCGCATCATCGATCGGTGGGTACTGGAGGTGGTGTCCTCCGGGTACAGGATAGAATTAATCTCTCTGCCCCCAGAAAGGTTCTTCCCTTCAAACTTGAGACTCCCTTAGGGGCATCGGGAGGCGCTTCTAGGCGCCGTTCGGGTGCTTGCCGAACAGGGGGTGATTGTACTGGTACCCATGGCGGAAAGATTTCACAGGTTTTACTCAAACCTCTTTGGGGTGCCCAAAAAGGGCGGTGTCAGGCCACTTCTGGACCAGAAGGCATTAAACCGCTTCGTAAAGACGAAGAGATTCAGGATGGAGTCCATCCGCTCGGTCGTGGCCGCCCTGCACCAAAGGGAATTCATGGCGTCCCTGGATATCAGGGACGCGTATCTCCATGTTCCAGTTTGTCACAGTCACCAGCGTTTTTTACGCTTTGCAGTGGTGGACCTGCATTACCAGTTTGTGGCACTTCCCTTCAGGCTGGCTTCATCTCCCCGAGTGTTCACTTAGTTGGTGGCCCCGATGCTGGCGCTGCTGAGACAGAGCGGTATTGCGGTAGTAGCATACCTCGACGATTTACTCCTGAGAGCAGAGTCTGCTGCGGCTCTGGAGGAGAACGTGACAATCACGGTGTCCACGTTAAGAGTTCAGTTGGCTGATCAACCTGCAGACATCTTCGTTGACTCCATCCTGCCGGCTGAATTACCTGGTTCTGATTCTGGACACGGTGCAGGCAAGGGTGTTTTTACCACCAAACAAGCTCCTGCCACTTCAGGCAGCAGTGCGGACCCTGTTATCACGCCAGTGGTCCTCCTTACGGTTCTGTATGCGAGTGTTGGGGCTCATGGTGTCGACTTTCGAAACGATACCTTACGCCACAGGCGTCAAACACAAGGCCCGTGGGCCAAATTCGGCACTCCAGGTCATTTAATGCGGCCCTCACACCTTTCCTTCAGCTGCAGCAACCCCTGTCTGCCGCAGAGTGGAGGACAGAACTCCTTCAGATCTTGCTCCTTTCTGTGCAGTTGCAGCACCCCCTCCTCTTCACCTCCTTTGGTCTTCAGAAGACTCCAGCTGGACCTCCTCCAGACCCTTCACTTTCTGCTTCCCAGCTCTGCCCCCACTGTGATGTAAGGAAGGGTGAAGGACCCTTGACTTCTGATGGTAAGGCGGAGGGGGGGCTCTTGGCATCTGATGTAAGGGGGGTGGTGCTCTGGACATCTAGTCTTGCATACACAACCGGCCCTTTCAGGGTGACCATAGTGCTGATACGGCCCACGATGAAATCAAGTTTGACACCCCTGCCTTACGCCCAGAGTCACACTCGGCTCTTGCAGAAGGCGATTTTGTCGCAATGGGACAAATCCCCCCCTATCCCTAGACAGACTGATCAGGTTGGATCATCAGTCCCGAGGATCCTTGATTTGGTGGATTCAGGCTCCGGCCCTAAAGTTGGGAAAATGTTTTCTCCCCCTCAATTGGTCGATAGTAACGACGGATGCCAGCCTTTCGGGCTAGGGAGGGGTACTGGGTCAGTTCTCTGCCCAGGGTCGTAGGTCAGTGCAGGAAGCTTGTCTTCCAATAAATGTACTGGAACTGAGAGCGATCAGACTTTGTCTGTCACGTTGGTCAGAAAGGCTGCGAGGCCTCCCTGTCCGGGTTCAATCGGACAATGCCACGGCTGTGCCATATGTGAACCATCAGGGTGGAACAAGAAGCTTGGCAGCAGCCGCGGAGGCGGCTCTGATCTTTCGGTGGGCAGAATTTCACGTGCCAGCTCTCTCTGCAATCTACATCCCAGGCGTGGAAAATTGTCAGGCGGACTTTCTCAGCCGCCGGACTCTGGATCAGGAGGAATGGTCCCTACATCCAGAAGTTTTCCGCCAGATTTGCCTCAAGTGGGGCACGCCAGAGGTGGACCTCATGGCCTCCAGGTTCAATCACAAGGTACAGACCTTTGTGTGCAGAACAAAAGATCCGTTGGCAGTCGCCTCAGATGCACTGGTAGCGCCCTGAGGTCGGTATCGGCTTCTGTACATCTTTCCTCCTCTAAAGCTTCTACGGCGGGTTTTGCGCAGGATAGAAGCAGAGGGAATCCCGACAATCCTGGTAGCTTCGGATTGGCCTCGGTGTCCTTGGTACGCCGATGTACGGATGGTGACAGATGTTCCGTGGCGTCTTCCACTTCGTGAAGACCTACTGTCTCAGGGGCCAATCTTTCACCCTGCTTTACCCTCGCTGGCTTTGATGGCTGAGCTATTGAGTCCCAGGTGTTGAGGGATAGGGGTGTCTCAGACTCCGTGATCCCTACTATGATTGAAGCACGTAAAGGTACCTCACGTAAGATTTATCATAGGACCTGGAAGGCCTATATTACCTGGTGCGAGGCAGGGGGCTGGAACCCCCGCTCTTATATAGTGTCCAGAGTACTGACTTTGTTGCAGCAAGGACTGGGCAAGAACCTGGCGTTAAGTACGCTTAAGGGTCAGATTTCGGCCCTGGCGGTTCTTTTTCAACGGCCCTTGGCGTCTCATTCATTGATCCGTACATTTGTACAGGGGGTACGTCATGTGACTCCTCGGATACGGTCGACTCTGGCACCATGGGATTTAAATCTGGTGCTTTCTGTGCTGCAGAAACCACCATATGAAAAGATTAGGGACATTCCCTTGCGACTGTTGTCGCAGAAAGTGGCTTTTTTGGTTGCTGTCGCATCCGCTAGGCGGTTGTCTGAGTTAGCAGCGTTATCCTGCAAGTCACCTTACTTGGTCCTTCACAAGGACAAGGCGGTTTTGCGACCTTCCCCTTCGTTTCTTCCGAAGGTGGTTTCTTCTTTTCATTTAAATGAGGATATTGTTCTTCCCGCATTGTGCCCGCACCCCAAAGAAGTTGAACTGCATTCTTTTGGATGTGGTGAGGGCTTTGCGGGTGTATTTGTTCTTTACAGCTTCTTTTCGGAAGTCTGATTCTTTATTTGTGCTGACGGAAGGGTCGTGCAAAGGCATGGCGGCCTCGTCGGCTACCATTTCTCGTTGGATAAGGAAGACCGTGACTCATGCATATGAGATTCGGGGCAAGGTTCCCCCGTTTCCAGTCACGGCTCATTCCACTAGGGCAGTTAGTACTTCCTGGGCGTTTAGACACCAGGCCTCGGTGTCTCAGGTGTGCAAAGCGACTACTTGGGCCTCAGTGCACACGTTTACTAAGTTTTACAAAATTGATGTTTCAGCATCTTTGGATGCTGCTTTTGGCTGCAAAGTATTACAAGCGGCAGTGTAGGCGTGATTAGCGCCGCCTGAGAGGGCTTTTTCTGTTGGGTACAGCTGTTATAGTTTGCCCACCCCTCTTGATTGGCACAGCTTTGGGACGTCCCCACGTGTCATAAGAAGGCTGCGTCTGTCAGTGAATGGAAGAGTAAAAGGGATTCTATTATCACTTACCGTAAATTCCTTTTCTCTGAGTTCACTGACAGATGCAGCACCCACCCCTCTGTGTTGAGTTTGTACGGCTTGTTAGGAACTGATGTGCTATGCAGAGCAGGGGGATTATATGCTAAGGTGAGGACGGCCCCCTGGGAGGGGCCAACCTATGCTTTTGTTTTATTTTTGCCTAGTCTACTCCTAGTAAGCATAACCTCCACGTGTCATAAGAAGGCTGCGTCTGTCAGTGAATTCAGAGAAAAGGATTTTACGCTAAGTTATAATATCCCTTTTTCCATGGGGGCTCACTCCATTGACACAGACCGCAGGACTCGGCCCGTCCCCTGCTCCGTGTCAGTTTTTGATTGATAGCAGCAGGGGCCAGCGGTTATACTATAACTGCTGGCTTTTAACCACTTGCTTTGGCACTTTTGGAAGCACATGTGAAAGGAATTATGAGTGTGGATGGAAGCTTAACACATGGCATCAAGTCACTTGAACACTGGATTGCACTTTAAATATTGGGACTATATTTGCACTTTAATTATTGAGACTTCAATTTTGGGATATTATGCTTGCACAATAATAAGTTGCACGTTTACATATTGGTTTTTATTTCTGCTTATTTTTGCATATTTGCACAGGTTACTGATAACAGTTGATATAATTGTGCACAGGATAACTGCACAGGATATTTGCAATATTTCGCACAGTACAATTAAGTTTGATTTCTTTACTCAGTGTGGACCTTGGAATATGTCAAGAAAAAGGGCACTGTAATTTATATATAACTTTTGGCAATTGGCACAGGTGAGAGCAACCTGTTCACACTATTGGGAGGGTTCACATAAAATAGTGCAACCTATATAAAGCAAGCACTGTTACTACAGGAAAGGATGATGATCCTTGTTACCTCACAGCTGGCTGGTCCCGCAGCCTTCTGGGACTTGACTTGTCCCAGAAGGTTGTGGATTGGACAGGTTGGGGGAGGAGAGCTTCCGGTGGTTCCACCTTGGCGTTCTGACCGGAAGTGGAAGTGAGTACCTAGTTTTCACTCCATTGGCTCCTGCTGCTGTCAATCAAATCTGTGAGGCCAAGCCATGCTGTGTCTATGGCACAGTCTAGGTTCCTGTGATGGCACACAGGAGAGGAGGAGCCAAGAGTACCAGTGGGGGACCCCTGAGGAGGTTTGGGGCTGCCCTGTGCAATGCCATTGCACAAAGGAGGCATGTACATAATGTTTATTACTTTAATTTAAAAATATTTAAAGTGGGCTGCATTGATGTTGGATTACAGCAAAGTTAATGATAAATATTGTTTCAGACTGGACGAAAGGAAAGAAGTGATGCACTTAATACTGCAATTGACAGGATGACCCGAAAAACAAGAGACCTTCGCAGACAGGTAAATTTGCCTTTTGTGTGTGTTTCATTGTCTAATGGGGTCCTTATTCCAGTCTCTGAAGGGGAAAGGGGCAGAGTTTTTTATTATGTTTTTGTCATCAAGAAACCATCAAAAGTTTTAAAAGTTTTGATTAATTCTAAATTTGAAACCCTTGAACTAAGCGATTCGTTAAGAGATTCTGTATGGAGTTGATTTTTTTTTTTTCCAGTAAAAAAACATTCTTCAACCAGGAGTGTTCATGGCAACCATGGAGCTCAGGGACGCCTATCTACACATCCCCATCTGGGAAAGCTCCTAAAAATATTTAAGGTTGGCAGTGCAGATAAGCGGGCAGGAACACCACTTCCAGAACAGGGCTCCCCCGTTTGGCCTGTCCTCTTCACCAAGAATATTCACCAAGGTGTTAGCGGAAGCCCTAGCTCTTCTAAGGTTGAAAAAAAATGACCGTACTAAATTTGGACAATCTCCTCTTCGTAGGCCCGACAGAAGCTCCTCTAGAAAAAAATCTTACTCATGCCCAACAATGGCTGAAGTCACTGGGGTGGATACACAATCTCCCTCAAATCTTTGTCCTTGCAATATTTTTTTTTCTAGGGTACCATCTCAGTTCGGTAGAATAGAAGACCGTTCTACCAAAGAAGGTCCAGAATCTAGTCAGAGTGAGTTCCTTACAGAACAATATACCAATATAGATTTGAGAACTGGTGTTAGTTCTGAGCTTAATGACCTCAGCTGTCTGAGTTGTCCAGTGGGCGACATTCCACCTGAGACCTCTGCAGACTTTTCTTCTCCAGGAGAGGGCTCAGGAGGATCTGGACAGAACAGAACTGTGGTGATGGAGAAACCACTCAAACGTAAATCTGGGCTCAGCCTGGACCTTTGCAGTCGCTAAGAAACTGATGACAGATGCAAGCAAATGGGGTTGGGGGGGGGGGGGGGCCCATCTGATGGACCAGCCAGCACAGGGGAAATGGACCCCAGAAGAGGTCCAGGTATCCTCAAATTGGAGTGAGCTTATGGCAGTGGCCAAGGCAATCTCACATTTTCAGGAACAATTAAAGGGTCAACATGTCCTAATCTGATCGGGCAACTCCATTAGTGGCATATGTGAACAAGCAAGGGGGCACCAGAAGCTCATCCTTGATCAAGATTTTGAAAGCAGATATGCCGGTGGGCAGAGGAAAACGTACTATCCTTGACAGTGGCTCACCTAAAAGGGCATCACAACCAAGTGGCAGACCTCAGTCGCCAGGGAATCTCACAGGAGGAGTGGGAGCTACATCTGGAAGTTTTCGCAGAAATCACAGATCTCTGGAGAAAGCCAGAGATGGTATTTTTGCGGGATGCAAACAAGTCTAAGTCCGGTTTTTTTTTTTCTCAATCGTTCATTGACGGACGCAGCCTCTATTCTTGACATGTGGTTGTTTATGCACCTTTCACTAGGAGTGGACTAGTTAGAACGTGTAGTTCAGCTCAAAGCAGACATAGCCCCTCCCAGGGGGCAGTCCTCACTTTGCATAACTTCTCCAGCCCTGCTCAGCAACTCCGTTTTTTCTGCCTAATGCAAGGAGTAGGACCTGGCTCCCTGCTGGGATCTGCGGTTCCCCATTCTTTTTTTCATTTTTTCTTTTTTCACGAATTCTGATGAATGCAATCAAGTAGCCGGCCGGGTGATAGGCTGGATATACTAGATCCAGGGAGTCTCCCCAGTGCGGCCGACGGATGCGAGCCGACCCTTAACTGTACGCGGCCCTGTTCCGTGCGAGGTGGCCGGCGGGTTAAACGTCCCGCCAGCATACATAGGACCGGGCGCCCGGTGTCCGTGTCACAGGTGCTGCGTGGCTGGCAGCTCCCCCCAATCGGCCGGGTGGCAGGACTGCTTTGGGTGGCTACCCGCTGCGCCCGTCCAGAGTGGTGAGTACTCCACCCCCCGCGGAGGGCAGGAGGAAAAGGGGGGGCGGCGGGCGGTGCCCCTTCCGCGGTATAGGTGTCCTACCTATCCTCCAGCTTGCCCCCCAGCCCCTACCTCCCCCGATGCTGTAGCTCTCTCTGCCTGGATGTGTCCCCCTGGATGGGCTGCGGTCGATCGGCCTGTGGGTCGCGACCGCCATTTGCCTGTATCCAGCCGCATGTGCAAACGGCCGCCGTTTTCCTGTAGCCGGCCGTGTGTTGTACACGGCCGCCATTTTCACGTAGCCGGCCGCTGCGTTCAGCCTCTAATGCTTACGGCGGCCATATTTGTGTGGTCCGCAGTATCCTGGCTTTAGATTCACTGGCTGGGTGGGTGGCCCTGCCTCTCTTGGCGCCGGATACAGGCCGGAAGCGCCTCTCCTGACATGTGGGGATCGCGAGCAGTGGCAGATACAGGCAGCTACAGCAGCGCTAGCAGCAGCATCTGGGGCGGTAGGGTGAGTCCTCCTGGAAACCTCTGGGGCCCTAGTGCAGCGACTGCGGGGCGGTGTGGGACACACAGTCCGGTGGGTGTCTTCCGGGCTGCGGGCAATGGCGGCCAAAGCAGGTGCTTCCCAGCCAGGGGTCTCCGGCGGGGACTGGCTGCACAGTTTGACGCCCATCCTGGAGGGATTGTTCTCCCGGGTAGAGCCGATCCGTGACCGGGGGGGTGGCGAGCAAATGGCCACCCCCTCCTCCATCCTCTGGGGAGGACTTGAAGCCGGAGGGAGCTCCGCGGTGTCGGGGATCCCCCCTGGAGCTGTCAGAAGGTGAGCTTGGGGACCCCTGTGATGAAGAGGAGGAGCCCTCAGGGGCCACCGTGGCTCGTGAACGGGCTCTGGTGGGCTCATTGGTCTCAGCGGTTCGTGAGGCGCTGAAGCTGGGCCCGGCTGCGACTCAGGGAGCGCCGTACGCTTTTGGGTTGCATAAGCCGGCCTGGACGCGGCTTATAAGGCGTTCCCTTATTTGTCGTACTTTGATCAGTTTGTTTACAAGGAGTGGCGGTGTCCTCAGGGTTCGTTCGCCATGCCTAAACGTTTTTCTGTGCGTTATCCCCTTTAAGGACCCACCAGTGGCTCGTCTGAACAAAGCGACCACTATTCCGATGGAGGGCTCTCCATCATGTAAGGACCCGGCCATCAGGAGAACTGAGGCGGTGTCCAAGGCTATGTTACTGGTCGCAGGGTCGGCTATGCTTCTGCGCTGGTGGCACAGGCGCTTACGGAATGGGCGACCATTGTGCACCAGGCTTTGGTGACTCTCCAGGCCCCTCCGGAACCTGTGCAGATGGCAGACCAGCTGATCCAGGGCCTTAAGTATCTCTGTGATGCGGCCCTAGACATGGCTCCCATGCTGTCCAAACTGTCCATGTTTGCAATCGTCATCAGACGTCTGCTATGGCTTAGATGCTGTTCAGGAGACCAGGCATCAAAGAAGGGCCTGACGGACCTGCCTTTTGAAGGGGGTCGCCTCTTCCGGAGCCCAAAAGGGGCAAGGAGCCCCGGCGCAGGGCGGGCCCTTCCTTCTCTACTCAAAAGAGGTTTTTTCGTGCACCACGTACCTCGAACAAGGTCTCTCAGCCCGCCAATGCCCCCACGGGGGCCAGAAGCGACCCTGGCAGCGTAAGGCCGAAAAGGCAGAGAAGTCGTCCTCCGCATGATGGGTCGCCCCCACCCGCAGTTCAGGTGGGGGGACGGTCTTGCGGTTTGCGGACCGGTGGACCTCGTGCATCTCGGATCTCTGGGTGCACGAGGTGGTTTTGTCCGGGTACACGATAGAGTTCTGTACCTAGCCCCCGGACAGGCTCTTCGCCTCCAATCTGAAGCTTCCCCCGGAACGACGGCAGGCCCTGTTCGGGCCGTGCACGTCCTGCTCCATCAGGGGGTGATTGTCCCGGTCCCCTCTGCGGAACGTTTCTGCGGTTTTTATTCTAATCTTTTCATAGTTCCGGAAAAAGATGGGGTCAGGACTGTCCTGGACCTGAAGACCCTCAACTTCTTTGTGAGGGCGCGGAAATTCAGATAGGAATCTGTCCGCTCTGTGGTGGCGGCGCTTCGTCGGGGGGACTTCTCAGCCATCCTGAACATCAAGGACGCTTTACATGTGCCCATATGCGTGCACCACCTACGCTTTGCGGTGGGGGATCTCCACTACCAGTTTGTGGCCCTCCCATTCGGTCTGACCTCAGCCCCGCGGGTCTTCACCAAGCTCCTAGCCCCAGTACAGAGGGGCATAGCAGTAGTGGCGTATCTCGACTACCTCCTGCGGGCGGAGTCGGCCTCAGCCCTGACGGACAGTGTGGACATCACCCTCGGTTTCCTGCGGGACTTCGGCTGGGTGATCAACCGTCCCAAGTCGGTGCTGACTCCATCACATCGGTTGGAATACCTGGGCTTGGTCCTGGACACATAGCGGGCGAAGGTGTTTTCTCCTTACGTTCACTGACAGACGCAGCTCTTCATGACTTTGTGGGGTTTTATGTTCGTCCTACTAGGAGTTAACTAGGCAGGGAAAAGAATCAGCTGGCCCCTCCTCTATGCGGTGATGACGATACGGGGAGACATGACCCCGATCCTCGAACCACTTCTGGGCGCCCCGACTCCAGTCTGGCTTACCCTCCCGGTGTTTGACCATCACCTCTAGGGGGTGGCGTTTCGCATCCACCACGTGCGTATACCCGTGTACATTTCGCA
>BLSH010336798.1:73447-89333 GCA_018402905.1 Glandirana rugosa | reverse complement strand
GCATAGCAGTAGTGGCGTATCTCGACTACCTCCTGCGGGCGGAGTCGGCCTCAGCCCTGACGGACAGTGTGGACATCACCCTCGGTTTCCTGCGGGACTTCGGCTGGGTGATCAACCGTCCCAAGTCGGTGCTGACTCCATCACATCGGTTGGAATACCTGGGCTTGGTCCTGGACACATAGCGGGCGAAGGTGTTTTCTCCTTACGTTCACTGACAGACGCAGCTCTTCATGACTTTGTGGGGTTTTATGTTCGTCCTACTAGGAGTTAACTAGGCAGGGAAAAGAATCAGCTGGCCCCTCCCCTGGGGGCCGTCCTCTCTTCCTACATTAAACCCCCTCACAGAATAGCTCTTCAGTTTCAATGCCTAGTTCGCAAGGAGTTGACCTGGCTTCCCTATAGGGAACTGCGGTCCTATTGTGACCATTTTCTTTTATTTTTTTTTTTTTTTTTTTTTTTTTTGCTGCATCAAGATAATCTGCTATCAAGAAGCCGGTCGAGAGTCCTGGTGCTCTGTACTTTCCCCGACCTGGCCAACATGATGCGAAGCCGGCCCCAACACGGACCCGCCGCATCTTACCCGTTCCGTGCGGGTGGCCCGGGGCGAGATCCCCCACATTGGTCCCCTTCCCGATTCGTTCGGCAGGGTGACTCTGGGCCTGCAGCATACCCCCCCGTCGAGGGTGGAAAGTCTGCATTCCGGTGGCTACCGTGGCGTCGGACTGGTAAGTGAGCGCCCTGCCTTCCTCCCCACACGGGGAGTGAAGAGGGCCCGACGTCCGCAAATGCGGTTTTTCCACTGCTCCAGTAGATTGTCCGGGGTAGCCACCGGTGGGGATCAGCCTTTCATCTTGCCCCCTGCCACACCTCGCCCCCCACCCCCCTGCCCAGCTCTGTGCGTTCGTTCGGCCTTCTCATCCAGCATCACCATGCGGTCCTTCGGCCGCCATTTTGCGGCGGACCGCCGCCATTTTGCCGTAGCCGCTGACATTCCCAGTCTATGGGGCTTTCCCTCTAGCACTCGGAGTGGCCATATTCGGTACTGCACGTTGCCTGAGAGGTGTGTTTCAGCCTCTAGTGCTTCCTGGCGGCCATCTTCACTGCATGCTCTGCATTCTACACGTAGCTGCAGCTTCTCCTCTCAGAAAACGGCGGTGACAGAGGCAGTTCTTCTGAACGATCGGCGCTAACGGGCAGTGGAAACAGCAAGTATAGCTGGGCTCCCTCTGGGTGCTGGTGGCGGTGGGGTGCTGTCCTCTGATCCTGTGGGTGTGTGGCTGTGTGCGGGGCGTCCCATCCATCCATCCATCCATCCATCCCTGGCAATGGCTGATCTCCCTGCTGAACCTGCTGGTGGCATCAGCAGCCATGCAGTCTGACCAAGGGGCTTTTCTCACCCAGCTGCGGGATGTTCTCGCTGAATTTCTTCCACGTGGGGACGCCGCTACGTGGGCCCCCAGGAAGCGGCCCCCTCCCCCCCCTTATCCTCAGGGGAAGATTCTGAGTCTGAGGTGGCTTCGAGGGTCTTAGAGACCCCGGGGGACTTGTCTGATGAGGACACGGGTGGTGACATTGTAACTGAGGAGGACCAAGAGCCAGTGGCTGACCAGGACAATGTGCTGGTCGCCACCATTATCGCTGGCATTTGCACCAAGTTGCAGCTGGATCAAGCGGGCGAATCGCGATCTGCCTATGTGTGCGGGTCTTCTAGGCCCCCCAAGGCCCCCAATTCCTATCCTTACACTGAATTTTTTGACCATTTCCTATATCGTGAATGGCAGCAACCCCGGCGTTCCTCCTCACTGACTGGCCGTTTTACTGAACGCTATCCTTTTGAGGAGAGTTTCCTAAAGAAATGGGAATCTCCTTCGGTGGATCCGCCTATTGCACGCCTTACCAAGGCGACTACCATTCCTATGGAGGGGACCCCTTCCTTCAAGGATCCTGCTGATAGAAGAACAGAGGCACTTTTGAAGTCCTTGTTCTTGAACGCGGGCGCCGCAGTGTGACCTGCTTTGGCTGCGGCCATGGCAGCGCAGTATCTCTCTGAGTGCATGGAGGAACTTAAGACGGACCTGGTAGGCGGTCGCCTGATGGAGGCACCGCAGAAGGCTGAGTTTTTCCTCCAGGGGATTAAATACCTCTGTGATGCGGCTGTGGATGTTCTGCCCTTGCTGTCTACAATATCTATATCGGCCATTAGGCTTCGCAGAACTCTTTGGCTGCGATCCTGGTCGGGTGACCACGCTTCCAAACTAGGTTTGGCTGATCTTCCTTTTCAGGGTGGGCGCGTATTTGGCTCGCGCCTTGATGAAATCATTAAGGATTTCACAGGAGGCAAGAGTACTTTCCTCCCGGAGCCCCGCAGGCGTGAGTTTCGCCGTAGACAGGAGCCTTCTACGTCGGGTCAGAAGAAGCTTTTTCGCGCATCAGGCGCGGCAAGCAAGGGAACCCGTTCCAGTAAGGTGGCTGCAGGGGTAGGACAAACCAGGAAAGACGGAAGACAAGTCTTCCTCAGCCTGATGGGGCGCCCCCACCCGAGTGTCGGGTGGGGGGACGTCTTCGGGGGTTCGCAGATCGGTGGCTGGCTCGCACCAGAGGGACTGCGCAAAGGTCTGGCGGCCTCTTCGGCTACGATTTCTCAGTGGATTAGAAAAACTGTGACCCATGCGTATTCTGTTCGGGGCAAGGTTCCCTCTTTTCCGGTCACGGCTCATTCTACCGGGGCGGTTAGTACTTCCTGGGCTTTCAGACACCAGGCCTCAGTGTCACAGGTGTGCAAAGCGGCCACTTGGGCCTCTGTTCACACTTTTACTAAGTTTTATAAAGTTGATGTGTTCGCATCTTCGGATGCTGCTTTTGGCCGCAAAGTTCTGCAGGCGGCAGTGTAGGCGCGTCTGGCGCCTCCTCAGAGGTTCAGTTGGGTATAGTTGTTTGCGTTTACCCACCCCTCTTTTTTGACACAGCTTGGGGACGTCCCCGCAAAGTCATGAAGAGCTGCGTCTGTCAGTGAACGTAAGGAGAAAAAGGGATTTTATTAAAACTTACCGTAAAATCCTTTTCTCCGAGTTCACTGACAGACGCAGCACCCACCCCTCTGGGCTCTGTTTTGATACGGCTTGTGTACGAACTGAAGAGCTATTCTGTGAGGGGGTTTAATGTAGGAAGAGAGGACGGCACCCAGGGGAGGGGCCAGCTGATTCTTTTCCCTGCCTAGTTAACTCCTAGTAGGATGAACATAAAACCCCACAAAGTCATGAAGAGCTGCGTCTGTCAGTGAACTCGGAGAAAAGGATTTTACGGTAAGTTTTAATAAAATCCCTTTTCTCCCTGCCGCCAAGGTCTTAATGCTCCATGGGGCGGTGCGGGACCTGCTGTCCCAGCGGAAATCCTCTCTCAGATTTTGCATGCGGGTATTCGGGCTGATGGTCTCCTCCTTCGAGGCGGTGCCTTATGCCCAGAGTCACACCCGACTCCTGCAGCGGGCAATCCTGCTGCGGTGGGACAAGTCTCCGCTCTCCCTGGATCGGGTGATCAGTTTGGATCACCGGACTCGAGTTGCCTTCACCTGGTGGCTACGGGCCCCGGCTTTTGAGCTGGGGAATTTTTCTTCCCGTGGAATGGACGGTGATCACAACAGATGCCAGCCTATACGGCTGGGGAGGCTGTCGACCCAGGGCCGCTGGTCTCTGGAAGAATCCTGTCTCCCGATCAACATGCTGGAACTGCGAGCGATCAGGCAATGACTCTCCCACTGGTCAGGGAGGTTGCACGGGCACGGCAGCGGCGTCGGAAGTGGCCCACATTCTGCGGTGGGCAGAGCTTCACGTGCCAGCAATCTCCGCCGTTCACATCCCGGGTGTCAAGAATTGGCAGGCGGACTATCTCAGTCGCCAGAGGCTGGATCAGGGAGAGTGGTCCCTGCATCCGGAGGTGTTCCGCCAGATTTGTTTAAAGTGGGGCTCGCCAGATGTGGACCTACTGGCGTCCCGGCTCAATCGGAAGGTGCAGGCCTTCGTGAGCAGAACAAGGGATCCGCTGGCAGACGCTGCGGATGCCCTCGTGGCTCTGTGGTCTCGGTATCGGCTGCTCTATGCATTCCCTCCACTTCTGTTACTCCCGCGTCTGCTGCGCAGGATAGAGGCGGAAGGGATCCCAACCATTCTGGTAGCGCCAGATTGGCCTCGGCGTCCTTGGTACGCCGACGTGGTGTGGATGGTGGTCGATGTTCCCTGACGGCTCCCACTTCCTGAGGACCTACTCTCACAGGGGCCCATCTTGCATCCTGCTTTACCCTCGCTGGCTAGAACGGCCTGGCTATTGAGTCCCAGGTGTTAAAAGATAGGGGACTCTCTGAGTCTCATTCCCACTATGCTCAAGGCACGTAAGGCCACTTCGCGGAAGATCTATCATCGCACCTGGAAGGCTTACTTTGCCTGGTGCGAGGCGGGGGGTTGGAACCCCCATTCTTTCTCGGTGGCTCGGGTGCTATTCTTCCTTCAGCAAGGCCTAGATCATAAGTTGGCGTTGAGTACGCTGAAGGGGCAGATTTCTGCCCTGTCGATTCTTTTTCAGCGTCCCTTGGTGACGCATTCCCTGATCCGTACCTTTGTCCAGGGGGTACGTCATGTCTCCCCCCAGGTATGGCCGCCTTTGGCGCCTTGGGACCTTAGTCTGGTCCTTTCTGTGCTCCAGAAGCCGCCTTTCGAAAATATCAGGGAAATTTCACTGCAACTGCTCTCGCAGAAAGTGGCCCTTCTGGTGTTGATAACATCTGCTAGGCGGTTTCTGAGCTAGCAGCTCTGTCCTGTAGATCCCCGTACTTGGTCCTACATAGGGACAAGGCGGTTTTGCGCCCCTCTCCCTCCTTCTTACCGAAGGTGGTCTCTTCCTTTCACATCAATGAGGACATTGTCCTACCTTCACTGTGTCCGTGCCCATCTCATCCTAAGGAGATTGCCTTGCATTCCCTGGATGTGGTTAGGGCTCTGCGGGTGTATCTGGCAGCCACGGCCTCCTTTCGGAGGTCCGATGCTCTTTTTGTAGCCGTGGTTGTCGACCACCTCGTCGGCCACCATTTCCCGCTGGATGCAACAGACGGTGACCCGTGCGTACGCTATTCGGGGCCAGGAGCCCCCCTTTCCAGCTACGACTCACTCTACCAGGGCGATTAGTACTTCCTGTGCTTTCCGACACCAGTCGTCGGTTTCTCAGGTGTGCAAGGCGGCCACTTGGACCTCGTTGCACACTTTTTCCAAGTTTTACAGAGTTGATGTTGCAGCGTCTTCTGATGCTGCTTTTGGCCGCAAAGTTTTGCAGGCAGTGGTGCAAGGCGCGTCTGGCACCTCCCTGAGAACGCTTTTGTTGGGAACTGTTCTTGTTGCCCACCCCTTGTTGTGACACTGCTTTGGGACATCCCCACATGTCAACAATAGAGGCTGCGTCCGTCAATGAACTCAGAAAAAAGGGTTTTACAGTAAGTCAAAAAATCCTATTTTCTCTTACGTTCATTGACAGACGCAGCCTCTTATTCATGACACGTGACCTCCCAGGGGGCCGTCCTCACTAAGCATATAACCCCTCAGCCCTGCATAGCATATCAGTTTTTTTTTTGCCTAGTGCAAGGAGTTAGACCTGGTTCCCTGCTGGCATCTGCGGTTCCCCTATTTTTTTTTTTTTTTCTGTTTTCTTTTTGCGCAAGTCTTCTGATGAAGACTACAATCAAGTAGCCGGCTGGGGAACATGCGGATATCCCTTGTCCTGACATCACCCCAGCACGGTTGATGGATGCGAGCCACCCTTAGCTTTTGCGGGGTCCGCCATATCGTATCCCTTCCGTGCGGGGGGCCAGTGGGTTAAACACCCCACCTGCGTACCTAGTGACCGGGCTGCTGCTCGCTCCAGGGGTTGCATGGCCAGCAGCATCCCTCCCCATCTGGGGGAGGAAGGTCTGCTCTGGGTGGCTACCCGCTACGCCCGTTTGGAAGGGTGAGTGACACCCCCCTCCCCCCCCTATGGGCGGAGGGGGGGCGGCTAGCCGTGCCCGTTCCGGTGGGGGGGGGGGGGTTCAGGTGCTGGGTATTTTCCCTACCTTTCCCTAACTACCCTCCCCCCGCGCTCGCCTTGTGCCACGCGGTGATCGCCACCATTTTGGCGCCATCGCCCGCCATTCTTCTGGGGTCGCGGCTGGCCGCCATTTTGCCACTGCCATTTTGGAAGTGGTTTTTGGCCTCTTGTGGCCGCTTGGCGGCCATTTTTGTTTGGTTTCCCTGAATGGGAGATAACTCGTGTGTGTGTGTGTGTGTGTGTGTGTGTGTGTGTGTGTTGGCGCCACTTCTCTCTCTTCCTGGTCGGCGCTTGGGGCGGCAGCAGCGGCATCGGCAGGCAGGGCAGCCTCTTATCAAGCACAGCAGGGGGTCAGTGTTTTCAGCAAGTATCGCTGGTTCTCTCCCTGGGGTGCGGGCGCGATGTTGCTGGGTTTTACTGGGCAGTCCCGGTCGTTCTGGGGGCATTGTGCGGGGGTGCATTGTGGGGGCATATGGCCGGTAGGCCTCATAAGTGTCCCGGGAGTGGCGCAATGATGGCTGAACCGGCAGTAGCTTCTCCGGAGGGGGGGAACCGAGCCGGGGTAGGGGGGGCCCCAAGAAGCGTCCGCTCCCTCCTCAATCTTCGGAGGAGGACTCGGAGCCGGAAGGGGGCTCTGTGGTCACAGGGACCCCCGGTGGATCCGCCGGTGGCCCGCCTGAATAAGGCGACAACTATTCCCTTGGAGAGGTCCCCCTCTTTTAGGGACCCGGCCGATAGGCGGACGGAAGCAGTGTCCAAGGCACTTTTCTTGGTGGCGGGGGCAGCCATGAGGCCGGCCTTGGCGTCGGTCATGGTGGCACAGTCGCTCACGGAGTGTGCGATGGAATGGAGTGATGCTCGGGGCTGCGGGGATTCGCCTGCAGCGAGCAGACCACCTGGTGCAGGGGCTTCGTTACCTCTGTGACGCAGCACTGGACTTGGTGCCGATGCTGTCAAAAATGTCTGTTTTTGCGATCATTATTAGATGCCTGCTGTGGCTGCGGCACTGGTCGGGTGACCACGCATCTAAGAAGGGCCTCACGGACCTGCCCTTTCAGGGTGGTTGGCTTTTCGGGGCCCAGTTGGATGAAACCATTAAGGATTTCACCGGGGGGAAGAGTACATTTCTCCCGGAACCCAAGCGGCGAGAACAACGCTGCAAGCGGGAACCTTCGGCCTCTGGCCAGCAGTGTTTTTTTCGTGCGCCTGGTTCTGCGGGCAAGGGCTCCCGGCCCGGGAGGACTGCCTCTGGGACCGGTAAGCGGCCCTGGCAACGCAAGCCAGAAAAGTAAAGGTCCTCCTCCGCATGATGGGTTGTGTCTAAGAAGGACCTCACGGACCTGCCCTTTCAGGGCTCTTTGGGGCCCAGTTGGATGAAATCATTAAGGATTTCACCGGGGGGGGAAGTGTACATTTCTCCCCGAACCCAAGCGGCGAGAACACCGTAAGCAGGGGCCTCTGGCCAGAAGCGTTTTTTCATGCGCCCGATTCTGTGGGCAAGGGCTCCCGGCCCGGCAAGACTGCCTCTGGGACTGGCAAGCAGGCCCTGGCAGCGCAAGCCAGAAAAGACGGAGGAAAAGTCGCCCTCCACATGATGGTTTGCCCCCGCCCGTCTCTCGGGTGGGGGGCCGGCTTCTGGGGTTCGCTCGCATCTCCGACCGGTGGGTGCGGGAGGTGGTGTTCTCCGGGTACAAGATAGAGTTCAGTACTCGGCCCCCGGACAGGTTCTTCCGTCAAATTTAAGACTACCTCCGGGGCATCGGCAAGCTCTGTTAGAGGCTGTCCAGACGCTGTCCAAACATGCCAGTGCCAGTTCCTCCGTCGGAAAGATTCCGCGACTTCTACTCGAACCTCTTTGTGGTGCCAAAGAATGGGGGGGGGGTCAGGCCGGTTCTGGAATTGAAAGCGCTCAATCACTTCGTGAAGGCACGCAAATTCAGGATGGAGTCAGTCCGTTTGGTCATGGCTGCCCTGCACCAGGGGGATTTTCTGGCGTTCCTGGTCAATTTGTGGCTCTCCCATTTGGTCTGGCCTCGGCTCTGCGGGTCTTCACCAAGATCCTGGCCCCGGTACTGGCTCTGCTGAGACAGAGAGGCATTGCTGTGGTAGCATACCTGGACGATCTTCTCCTGTGAGCGGAGACAGCTCTGGCTCTGGAGGGCAATATGGCTATCACCCTGACCTCACTGCGGGACTTCGGTTGGCTAATCAATCTGCAGAAGTCGACATTGACCCCGTCCTGTCGCCTGGAATATCTGGGCCTGATATTGGACACGGAGCAGGCGAAGGTATTTCTACCTCCGGCCAAGTTGCTAACGCTACAAGCAGCGGTGCGAAGCCTCTTGTCACGACGGTGGTCCTCCTTACGTTTCTGCATGCGGGTGTTGGGCCTCATGGTCTCGACTTTCGAGGCAATATCGTACGCCCAGAGTCACACCCGGCTCCTGCAGCGAGCGATACTGCTGCAGTGGGACAAGTCTACCTTGTCTCTGGATCTGCTGATCCGGCTGGATCATCAAACCAGAGGGTCATTGACCTGGTGGCTTCGGGCCCCAGCACTGACCTTGGGGAAGTTGTTCCTTCCCCTGGAGTGGTCGATAGTCACGACGGATGCCAGCCTCTCGGGCTGGGGAGGAGTCCTGGGGCAACTGTCGGCTCAGGGCTGTTGGTCGGCGCAGGAATCTCGTCCTCCGATCAATGTGTTGGAGCTGAGGGCGATCAGGCTCTGTCTCTCCCACTGGTCGGCAAGGCTGCGCGGCCTACCGGTTTGGGTTCAGTCGGACAACGTCGCGGCGGTGGTGTACGTGAACCATCAAGACGGAACAAGGAGCTCGGCAGCAGCGGAAGAAGCAGCCCACATTCTAGGGTGGGCAAAACTTCACGTGCCAGCTCTCTCTGCCATCTACATTCCGGGCATAGAAAATTGGAAGGCGGACTTTCTCAGTTGCTAAACGCTGGACCAGGAAGAATGGTCCCTGCATCCAGAAGTGTTTCACCATATTTGCGAAAGGTGGGGCACGCCAGATGTGGATCTCCTGACGTCCAGATTCAATCACAAGGTGAAGACCTTTGTGTGCAGGTCAAGTGATCCAAATAGCCACGGACGCCCTGGTGGCCCCATGGTCCCGGTACAGGCTCATGTACGCCTTTCCTCCTCTCAAACTTCTACCGCGGTTACTGCGCAGGATAGAACTGGAGGGAGTCCCGACAATCCTGGTGGCTCCGGATTGGCCTCGGCGTCTCTGGTACGCCGACATGGTAACGGATGTTCCCTGGCGGCTCCCGCTTCGCGAAGATCTACTGTCGCAGGGTCCCATCTTGCACCCTGCTTTACCCTCGCTGGCTTTGACGGCATGGCTATTGAGTCCCAGGTACTGAGGGACAGGGGGGTCTCTGAGTCGGTGATCCCCAACATGCTTAAGGCGCGCAAGTGCACTTCGCGCTAGATCTATCATCGCACCTAGAAAGCCTATATTGCCTGGTGTGAGGCGGGGGGTTGGAACCCCCGTTTATTTTCTGTATCTCGGGTGCTGGCTTTTCTTCGACAAGGCCTGGATCTAAAGTTGGCTTTGAACACTCTCAAAGGTCAGATTTCTGTTCTGGCGATTCTTTTTCAGCGTCCTTTGGCGACGCATTCTTTGATACGTACATTTGTACAGGCCGTACGTCATGTGGCTCCTCAGGTACGGTCGCCCCTGGCACCGTGGGTTCTGAACTTTCTTTGCTGCAGAAACTGCCATATGAGCAGATCAGGGATATTCCCTTACAACTGCTGTCTCAAAAGGTTGCTTTTTTGGTGGCCATTACATCCGCTAGGCGGGTGTCTGAATTGGCGGCCTTGCCGTGTAGGTCTCCCTATTTGGTCCTACATAGGGATAAGGCGCTGCTGCGTCTTTCCCCTTCGTTTCTACCGAAGGTGGTTTCCTCGTTTCATATCAATGAGGACATTGTCCTCCCTTCCTTGTGTCCGCGCCAGTCTCATCCTAAGGATGTTGCTCTGCATATCTTGGATGTAGTGAGGGCCTTGCGGGTATATTTGGCAGCTACGACTCCTTTTCGGAGGTCAGACGCGCTGTTTGTGCTGACGGAAGGACCGCGCAAAGGTTTGGCGGCTTCGTCGGCCACTGTATCACATTGGATCAGACTGACTGTGACCCATGCTTATGCTGTTCGGGGCCAAGAACCCCCTTTTCCGGTCATTGCTCATTCCACCAGGGCGATTAGCACTTCCTGGGCTTTCAGACACCAAGCGTCGGTGTCTCAGGTGTGCAAGGCGGCTACTTGGGCCTTGGTGCACATTTTTGTTAAGTTTTACAAAGTTGATGTGTCAGCATCCGCGGATGCTGCTTTTGGCCGCAAAGTTTTACAGGCGGCGGTGTAGGCGTGGCTGACACCTCCCAAGATCATTCTGTTGGGTACAGTAGTTGTTGTTTACCCACCCCTCTTTGTTTGACACTGCTTTGGGACGTCCCCACGTGTCATGAATAAGAGGCTGCGTCTGTCAATGAACGTAAGAGAAAATTGGATTTTTTGACTTGCCGTAAAATCCTTTTCTCTGAGTTCATTGACAGACGCAGCACCCACCCCACTGTGTTGTGTTTGTACGGCTTGTTTCAAACTGATATGTTATGCAGGGCTGAGGGGTTATATGCTGAGTGAGGACGGCCCCCTGGGAGGGGCCAGCTTTGCTTTTCTGAACTTCGTTCTGCCTAGTCTACTCCTGGAGAAAAAGGTGCATAAACCCACGTGTCATGAATAAGCGTCTGCGTCTGTCAATGAACTCCGAATAAAGGAATTTACGGTAAGTCAAAAAATCCCATTTTTTTTTTTTACTTGCTAAACCCACTAGACCCAGCCTTGGGGATCGGTGCATTGCAATATCCCTGGGGGTTCGGGAAGTGTTATGTCTCTCTCACAATTTAAAACCACGTTGCTTGGGCTTGGTGTGGTGCAAATTAAAGGGGTTGTAAAGATTCTTTTTTTTTTTTTTTGTTTATATATTAAAATAATAAACCTGTCATAGTTGCCTGCTCTGTGCAAGGGTCTTGCACAGAGCAGCCCCGATCCTCCACTTCTGGGGTCCCTGCTGGCATTCCTGGCCCCTTCTGTTCACCGGGTGCCCCCATGGAAAGCCGCTTTCCATGGGGGCACTCGTGCAGGCTTGCTCCCGAGTCCCGTGTCACTGGATTTGATTAACAGCAGCTTGAGCCAATGCATGAAGATGAAAAATTGAGACTTTACAATCACACGTTTCTTGCAGGTAGGGCAGCCCATTAAAGTGACAAGTCTCATATAATCCTGTTAATACATGAGTATCTTCAGTCCCCCCCCCCCCCTTCAAATCACAGTTCCCTACTCTTGAGTGCAAAATTGCCCCCCACATTACTATCCTCAGCTTTTCCCAATTAATTGACTTTCACCCACCACCCCCATTACTGTTAACTCATGCAGCCCCCATCTTCCATCTGAGAATGACAGCAGCGGTGGTGATGGCTGCTGGGCAGAATGACTCCTAAATGGCGGGAACGCAGCGGTCCGGATGTGACATACTCTGTCCAGATCCGGGCCACGACCCTCCATTTAGTGATCCTTGCTATAAAGCTTTAATTTTGAATGATCACAATCCTTAATAAAAGAATGACCGTTTTATACTATTTGAACAAGAGGTCTTTCTTAAAACTATTCCTATGAAGTTGCAGAAACTCTGCTGTATCATATTTGGCTATTCTCATAATGTAAGTTGCAAGGGGAAGAGGGCAATAATACTTTTATATTTCCTCCTTTAACATTGAATAAATATTGCTGTGGGTAAAGGTTTTCTTGTAATAATTGCAATTTAATTTCTGAAAGTTTGTCATTATTGAAGTAACCGCTTAAGTATGTCTTCAAATTTAAATAAAATCTGGGTACTTAAAAAGCATATAATGGAAGAAATGCATATGTGCAATTTGCATTTTCTCTACATTCACACCTGTGCGTTTTGCAGAAAAGCACTACAGTCTATGGTTTCCTATGAATTTAGTGCGGTTTGCGGCTCTGCATTTTTTGGAAAGGGTCAGGGACTTTTTTTCCCCGCAGCAGATTTTGTTTTTCATGTAATAGACTTCAATGGAGCCGCACAAAAAATGCAAGTGTTGCGTTTTTGATTCGCTTTGGTATTTTTTCTCTTTAACAGTGTGTATAGCTGGTTGCTAAGCAGTGGGCTGGGAAGCCACTGTGTCCTTAACAACCAATGAGTCAGCTGTCTGCAAAAAATAAAAAATAATCGGGTCTGATATGGATTTGGAATGGAACCCCACGCCTAAATTGTTTAAAAAATGGCGAGGGACCCCCCCCCCCCCCCCAAATTCATGCCAGAACCTTATACGAGCATGCAGCCAGGTGGGTCAGGGAAGGGAGGGGACGAGCAAGCTGAACCATACCGGCCCGCATGCCCTCAATATGGGGGGGGGTTTGCTTTGGGGCAGGGGGGCTCTGCCCACCTCTTTCCCACAGCGGTGGTTGTGGGAGTGTGCAGGCAAGGGGCTTATTGGAATCTGCACTACCCCTATTCATTCTCCAAAAAAAAAGTGTAAAAAAAACCCCCACAGTTTTTGCCAATTACTTTATTAACCACTTAACCGCTTGCCGACCGCTGATCGGCATTTGACGGCGACAAGATGGCTCTATTGCGCAAATCGCCGTCATATGACGACGGCCGCGATCACGAGCCGTGTGCGCGCGCGCGCCCCCTAGGCGCGGGCGCTGCAACGGCATTTGATACAGGGCCGATCAATCTACAGGGCCAGGCCAATGATTTTTGGCCTGGCCCTTCCGATCGGTCCTGCCAATAACATTGCTCCTCTGCCTCTGTAAATGTAAACAGGGGCAGAGGAAGTTAGCTCCCCTTCCTCTCTGAAGCCCTTTTCGGTTTCTGCAAGGAAGAAGCATCTGGAAACGTGAGTTGCACCAACACCACACTGACACCAGGTCACATAGGCACATTTAACCCCTTGATCGTCCCCCAGTTAACCCTTTCACTCCCTTTCACTCCCTGTCACCCCCTGTCACAGTATCACATAGTGCAGCGATCTGATTTTTAGCGATCGCTGTACTTGTGACGCTAAATCAGTGTTAGGTTAGGCTAGTACTAGGCCTAGTTAGGTGAAAAGACCCCCCTTGCCCCCCCCAATAAAGTTTTTAACCCCTTGATTGCCCCCTGTCACCTGTGATCACCGTATAAGTGTCACGGGTGACGCTAGCTAGATGTATAGTTTTTTTTTTCAATCAGATTACCTGCCGTATATACCTTTTATAGGTTTTAACCCCTGATCGCCCAGCGGTGACCCCAGTTAGGTTTTAGTGTGCGTTAGGGTCAGCGTAAACGCCAGGCAGGGTCAGTTAGCGAGGTACTCTGACACGCACGCACATTAGGTAGGTGCTAGATATTATTGTAGTACCTGATCAGAGCAATATCTGCAAACTGATCAGATATATATTAGCGTCCCCACTAGATTAGGGTTCTAAAAAACGCAGTGTTAGCGGGATCAGCCCAGATAACCGCTAACACCTGCGTTTAGCCCCTCCGCCCAGCCCAGCCCACCCAAGTGCAGGATCAATAGATCGCTGTCACTTACAAAACACAACACGCATATCTGCAGCCTTCGCAGAGATCAGGCCCGATCCCTGCGAATTCTGACAGTGAATTTGGTAGCGTTTGAAGCAGGCTCTGACAACCAGGTGCGCTTTTTTGCCTGCGAGTCACGCTAGTGTACGTTTCAAATTTAGAAAGCCCAAAATGTCTGGCCGCACGTACACTAGCGAAGAGGCCTACAATATGCTGAGTTTGACAGATGAGAGCGATGGGGACGACTCACTGTCAGAATCAGGCTCAGCATATGAACCTGTAGACAGCAGCGGCACCCTGACAGATAGCTCTGACGATGAAGTTGTGGTCCCTGCTAGAGTCAGGCGTACCAGACCCCGTTCTGCTGTCACTGATGTGCGTGAACCGCAGGGCTCTCGTATGCAGCAGAGAGCCAGTACTAGCACCGCTACCCGTTCTGGTGACCTGGCGAGCACCAGCGGCCTAGTACCCCCTGGACGTAGACGAACCAGCACTGCAGTAACACTTGGTGACGTGGTGAGTCCCATAAGTGCGGTACAAGCTGGTGTGGCTAGCACGTGTAATGCCCCGCAGCCACGAAGAAGACGAACACAGGCCCGCAGAACCCATAGTGCCCTTCCTGACGCACTTGCAACCCCCCACTGATGCAGCGCCCGTACTTCCCCCATTCACTGCCCAACCCGGAATCACGGTGAATACAGCTGATTTTACGGCCATTGATTTTTATTCGCTGTATTTCACGGAAGATCTCTATATATCTATTGTGGACCAAAGCAATTTATATGCTGGTCAATTCGTCGCCATTAATCCCCATTTGATGCTTGCCAGAGACTGGAAACCAATCACGGTTCCAGAATTTCCCTTTCTGGGCCCTTACTTCCTCATGGGCATAACCAAAAGATCTGAATTGCGGTCATATTGGTCCACGCACCCAATTCACCATATGCCCATGTTCTCTGCTTGCATGTCCAGGGCACGGTACGAGCAGATTTTGCGGTTCATGCACTTTAGTGATAATGAACTTAGTCATCCACGGGGTGACCCTGAAATTGACCGGCTCTACAAAATTCGGCCCCTCATAAACCACTTCAACCAGAAGTTCGCCACACTTTTTATTCCCAACAAAGTTGTGTGTGTGGACGAGTCCCTGATTAAATTTCCTGCCCGTCTTGCTTTCAAGCAGTTTGTCCCCAGCAAGCGTGCCAGATACGGGGTCAAGATGTATAAGCTTTGTGACAGGGCCACAGGCTAAACAAATAGTTTCATGGTTTATGAGGGCAAAGATAGTCAGGTAGAGCCGGAAGGATGCCCAGACTACATAGGGAGCGCTGGCAAGATTGTGTGGAGCTTGGTGTCACCCTTATTCGGAAAGGGGTACCACATATACGTGGACAATTATTACACGAGCGTGCCACTGTTTAGTCACTTATTTGATCAACAGATTGGAGCATGTGGCACCATGCGACCTAATCGCCGGGCTTCCCCCAATGGCTTGTAGAATCCTGTCTTAGTCGGGGGTAGGGTGCCTGCGAAAGTGTAATAATTTGCTCGCGGTGAAGTGGAGGGACAATCGGAATGTTTTCGTTCTGACCTCCCTTCACGCAGATACGACAGTGCAAATTTCTACGGCGACTGGTCTTGTGGAGAAACCCCTCTGTGTCCACGAATATATCCTAAATATGGGAGGGGTGGACCTCCAATGATCCGTTACTGGCGCCGTACCGAATTACCCGTAGAGCGAGACGCTGGTACAAAAAAGTGTCTCTATACTTTTTTCAATTGGCTTTACTGAACGCTCATGTGTTATACAGAGCGTCAGGACTGACAGGATCCGTCCTCAAATTCGTGGAAGAGATCGTCACAGCCCTTCTGTATCCAGATGGTGCTGCACCCCCACCTCACAATGTGAATGCAGTTAGCCGGCTGCATGGGAGGCACTTTCCACGCCTCCTCCGTGCGAGAAACCGGACCCCATGGTGCCTCCTCCGCACCTTTCACGGAGGGTACGTCGGCCGATTGACGTAAGTGTAACACTCCACCCCCACGTCGTGGTAGACCTATGTCTTCCCGACACTGCTAGAGAAGGTGCTTAAACTCCTGCCTAGGACAGTCAGGACTGCGAGACATATTGTGTACTCGCAAGTCATTTCGGTTAACTTTTTTCATATCTCTGTGAAAAAACATGGTCGCAGAGCGAGATGCCCATTAAGCCAT
>BLSH010336798.1:53381-65701 GCA_018402905.1 Glandirana rugosa | reverse complement strand
TAAAGTATCCGAGGCAAGTATGCTTGCTAAATCTGTTATTCAGAAGTGTGCAAGGATATATTGGTATAGGTTCGTGCAAAATTTAAATCATGTATTCAAATGCTAAAATCTTGTTTACAAAATTAAAGAACTAAAATGTCTGCTAAATGAGGAGGATTTAGACTTTGGGGGAATATCCGAAACCTGATCTGACCGCTCATATGACTGTTGACTGTCCAGGGGTACTCCCTGTATTCAAGGGACAGGGTAGGTAGACGGGGGGGCTGCCTGTATGTGAAGAGCGATTTGATAGTGAATATGCAAGATTACATTGCTAATGGAGCTTGTGAGAAGGGGAGCCTTTGTGGCTGGAGCTTCAAAGGGACAAAACAAATGGTAAATTGCTTGTTGGTGTATGCTTCAGCCCCCCCCCCCAACATTAGTAGGAAGAGGGGAATCATCTCCTTTCACAGCTAGGAGAGGCAGGAAAATGTTATAATCTTTAAGGCCCTAAACTATCCCAGTATTGATTGGGCATACAGAACTGCTCCCTTAACCAGGGTTCATCATTTCTTGACTGTAATGCATGACAATTTCATGAGTCAAATGGTGGAAGCCCAAACTAGAAATAATGCTGTGCTGGACTTAATCATTTCAAACACTGAGCTGATTGTAGATGTGAAACTAAGGTATAATTTAGGTAAAAGTAACAACAGTGTCATTAAATTTGCCATAAACTATAGTAATAGGAGACATGAGGGTAGGGCAAAAACATTACATTTCAAAAGAGCCAACTTTACTAAGCTGTGCTCAATACTACATGATAATAAATGGAATAAAATTCTTTCAATGAAGAACCAAGAAGAAAAATGCATATATTTTCTGCCCATTGGAATGCATTGACGAATGCCAAACACACCAAAGTGAAATATGAATGGCTAAATACGAAGGTAAAAAGGGTACTGTAAAAAATGTAGGGCCAAGGGTCACCCTATGCGCCACTGTGAACTTAAATGGCTGTAAAGCCAGGAATCCCCTTGTCACCCAACTAGTCTTTTCCCTGTTATCACACATCCACTTCAGGGGGGCATGGTCGGTGACTAGCCTGAACGGTCTCCCCAACAGATAATACTTCACGTCGTTTAAGGCCCGTTTGATAGCCAAGTACTCTTTTTCGACAGTGGCATAATTTCTCTCATGCCTGTTCAGTTTTCTGCTTGGGTAGACAACTGGGTGCTCTTCACCGTGTGGGAAAGTACAGCACCTAGTCCCACAGCAGAGGGAGTCGGTCTGCACGAAAAACTCCCTTGAGATATCCGGGGTCACAAGCACCTGTTGTGCACAAAGGGCTTGCTTCAACCTCTGGAATGCCTTTTCGGTCTAAGGATTCCACTTCACCAAGACCGACCCTCTACCCTTTTTCAAATCTGTTAGAGGAACAGCAGTGGTGGCAAAGTCGGGTATGAACTGCCTGTAGTACCCTGTGATCCCCAGGAAGGCACGCACTTGCTTTTTAGTTAGCAGTTTTTGGATTGCCTCAATTTTATTGGTCTGCGGCTTAACTAGTCCGCGACCAATAATGTGGCCAAGGTATTTGGCCGCCTCCTACTCCTAAGGCACATTTCTTTGGGTTGGCCGTGAGTCCAGCTCTCCGAAGAGAATCCAGTACAGCTTGTACCCGGGGCAAATGAGACTCCCAATCGGGGCTGTGGATGATAACCTCATCCAAATAGGCTGCTGCATAGGGGCAATGTGGTCTTAGTGTTTTGTCCATCATTCTCTGGAATGATGCAGGGGCACCGTGTAAACCAAATGGCATCAGCTTGTACTGAAACAACCCTTCATGGGTAGAAAAGACAGTCTTTTCCTTTGCTGACTCTGTGAGGGGTATCTGCCAATAGCCCTTATTTAGGTCTAGGGTCGTTATGTACCAGGCGCCTCCCAATCGGTTTATAAGTTTGTCAACCCAAGGCATTGGGTATGCATCTAACTTGGATACGCTATTCAACTTCCTAAAGTCATTACAGAACCTGTAAGCCATCAGGCTTCGGGACCAGCACTGTGGGGCTCGACCAGTCACTGTTGGACTCCTATCACATCCAACTCTAACCTGGTTTTGATTTTTTGCCACAGCCTCGCGCCCAGCCTCGGGGATTGTATGCGGCTTCACATTTATGCAAACACCTGGTTCCGTAATTGTCATGCTGGATCACTGAGGTCAGTCCGGGTGAAGTGGGGGAAAAAGTCTCTATTACACTCAAACTTTTTTTACATCATTTTGTTGCACTACGGACAAGGACTCCATTATGGGGATGTCAGGTGTCACTGGTACCCTGTCCTTTTTGAGGAGGGGACACGGTCAGTAAAGTCTCTGTCTTTCCATGGTTTTAAGAGATGAACATGATAAATTTGCTCCGGTTTCCTCTTCCCTGGCTGGTAAACTTTGTAGTTTACCTCCCCTATTTTTTCCCTAACATCAAAGGGACCCTGCCACTTGGCCAGGAATTTACTCTCAACAGAAGGGACCAATACCAGGACTCTATCCCCAGGGTTGAACATTCGGGTCTTCGATCCTGATTATAAACCCTCCTCTGGGATTCCTGGGCTCTCTCCATATGTTCCCGTACAAGGGGCAGGACAGCTGCGATTTGATCCTGCATCAAGGAGATCTGCTCTGTGACGCTTCTATATGGGGTGGATTCTCCTTCTCACGTTTCTTTTGGCACATCTAACAGTCCCCTGGGGTGTCTACCATACAAGAGTTCAAATGGGGAAAAACCCGTAGATGCCTGGGGAACCTCTAGTATGGCAAATATAAGATATGCAGCAAAAATCCCAATTTCTCCCATCTTTGTCAACCACCTTCATACTTTTGAGGGTTTTATTAAATCTCTCCACAAGGTCCATCCATCTGGGGGTGGTAGACAGAGGTACGGAGATGGGAGATTTCGTATAACTTGCACAGTTCCATAGTAACTCTGGACATAAACGGGGTGCCTTAATCCGTTAAGATCTCTTTTAGGTTCCCCACACGACTAAATATTTGGACCAATTCCTTGGCAATAGTCTTAGCAGAGGTATTCCACAAGGGGATGGCTTCAGGATAGCGTGTCGCATAGTCAAGGATTACCAGAATGTGCTGGTGTCTCCAGGCAGACTTTACTACTCGCCCCTCCAGATCCATGCCAATTCTCTCTAGAGAGTGGGACAAGCGGACTCCGAAAATGGGGCGATGGTGCAGACATTTGACACTCGGGGCATGATTCACAGTATTCCCAGGCATATACATACATCCCAGGCCAGAAGAATCGTTGGGTTATTCTCTCCCTGGTCTTCTCCATACCCAGATGTACCCCTATTATATGACCATGGGCCAAGTCTAGCACCATCCTGCGATAGGGTTTGGGAACCACTAGCTGTTCTACCTCGTCCTCCGCCGTGTTTTACCACCTGATACAACAAATTGTTTTTAAGAGCCATATAGGGAAAAGACACCCTCCAATTAGTATCCACAGGTTCCCCATCCATCATCTTAACGTTTTCTCTGGCTCTAATGAGGGTGACATCTCATAATTGCTCCGTACAAAAATCCTCTCTTGATCTCCAAGTCAGGTCCCACGTTCTGCCCACTCTCACTGTTAGAGTCAGAGATGTTCTCCTGTTCGTTAACCTCAAGCTGGGAGCCATCTTTCCGCTCCTCCGGCTCCCCAGCTATTACAGGAAAAGGAAGAGAGTCTCTCCTCCTTCCTCTGTCCTGCCAGCAGTCTCCCCTTCCATTCTGCAAAAAGGGTCTGGTGAGAGTTCCCATGCTTCCCCAGCAGGGGGAGCTCTCTCCTCCAGGCTCCCTGTGCCTTCCCATAACCTCCAAAAATAGGAAAAATCTCTCAATACTAGGACCTCATGAAGCAGGGGAGGTACCACTCCCACTGAATGTGTCACACTGCCCTAAGGGGTGTCAATCTCAACCACCACAGTTGGGTAGTCTCAAGTGTCCCCATGGATGCAAATTACCCTGATTGTTCTATGGTGTAATTTTGTAGGATTTACACAATTGCTGTTGACTAAACTTACAACACTACCATAATCAAGCAGTGCAGTGACTGGCTTTCCATCAACACAAATCACACACATTTGCTTTTCCATGTGACTCCACCGTGATGCAGTACATGTGACCTGTGCAAAAAGATATGCTTTTCATATAAGCATTATCACACTGCATTGGTTCATCATTCAGGGAACAATTGGCAGCAATATAACCTAATGCACGGCAGCGGTAGCATTATATATGCCCTATTATACACAGTACTCTCAAGGGTCTCAAAGACCTTCCCGGCTTCTTTGGCCAGTCTCCAGGTCTAGAGTCCATAGTCTCATTAGCAGTAACAACAGTCTAAGCATTCTTCCCCACGCCCTTGAACCCTGGAAGAGTCCTTACCAGGTCCGCCAGGCTTTTTTTCACCCCTGGATCTATTGAAGTGGGGCACGGACGGGGTTAGCAACTCCTCAGCAGCGGTGTATCTTTCCACGAGGTCTACCAGGTGGATTTCAGTTTTGGGGTCCCCATGACTGAACCACTTCCACTCAGAGCAGCAGGGAGCACAGGCAGATACCGGTCCATGACCACGCGTTCCACAATCTGAGGGCCCGGCAAGGTCTCTGGCTGTAACCACTTCCTTTATGAGATGGACCAGGTCAAACATTTGAGAGCGGAGTGGCTTGTCCTTGCGGTAGGACCACTGATGCACCCGTTGAGCCTGGATGGCCATGGTGACACCCAGGCGTGCTAGTTTCTCTGTCTTTAGAGTCTGTCTTGGGTCTTATCGGGTTCCAAATGAAAATAGGCCTTGAGTGGCTCATCTGTCAGAAAAGAGGCAAATAGTCCTGCCCATTGTTCTTTTTCCCAACCTTCCCGCACATGGACTCTCTCAAAGGTGGTTAGATATGCCTCCACATCATCTGCTGGCGTTAGCTTCTGCAGGTAATAGCTGGCTTTGACCAATTTTTGTTCCGCTAGTACAGGAGCTGTGGACCCCTTCCTTAATTCCAGCAGGGCCTCTGCAAACTAACGGGCTCGTCTCCTGCTGAGCTGCAATGGCCTGGCGAGTTGCCGCCTGCTGAGCTGCAGTGGCCTCTGCGACCTGGCGGTTGGTTTCCTGCTGAACTGCATTGGCCTGCAACAGGGCCTTCAACGTTTCTTCCATTTCCTCTTTAGGAAACTGCCCGCTGAGTCCACCATGTGTGAGGGATTAGCTCTTGTGGGGATCACCTTTCCTGGGAAAAGGCACTTGCGACAGCAGTTTCTTCAAAATTGGAGCAAAGGTTGCATTTTTAAAACAAACATAACATAAATCCTTGCCATCCAGGCTCTAATCTAAACAAATCAGGATACCTCTCTAAGCGGTGTCGGGCTTCTCCCAAACACCCACAAAACAGTTATTGCGACCCTTCCTTTGTGTGTCAGCTCTCTCAGGCTGATCGCTCTCAAAGTCCCAGGGTAGAGCAAAACCTTGCTCTCTTCCTGGTCTATTTAAAAAACACCTGCAAATGGACACCAGTGGACCCAAAAATCCGGTACGGATTTATATATATATTTTTTTTCTTCTTTTTCCAAGCACAAGGCCCAGAGAATAAAATGGTGGGCGTCACATGTTTTTATGCCACACGGTATTTACACAGCGGTTCTTCAAATGCAATTTTTTTTTTTTTTTTTTTTTTTTTAAATACACTTTAATCAATTTTAATGCACCAAAACAATATAGTACCCAATGTTAAGTAAAATATAAAAGATGATGTACAAGTAAATCTATGCCAAACCTGTCACACTTTAAAATTGTGTCTGCCCCTGGAATAGCGCCAAACTATGGCATCTAAAAATCTCCATAGGCGACGCTTTAAAAGCCTTCACCGGTTACTAGTTAAGGGTTACACAGGAGGTCTGGTCCTAGAATTGCTCTCATTCATAGCAATACCTCACGGGTGGTGCGATGATGTGTGCAGGACCAACACGTGCGCTCGCATTTGTGTGTACTACAAATACTGAATGGAACCTCTGCACACTGCTGCACCCTTTCCAGCAAACTATGCAATGAAAAACAGGGATATTTAGTTCACATACATTGCAATACATGTTTAAGCTGCCCAACTCTGTCAAATTAATCCCTCTTCTGGCCAGCCTCTCCTACACTGCCTTGCCACTGCAAATGCTACAGTGGACACCACTCCAGCCTAGGGCATTTGTGTGCAAACAGTCAGACACGGGAGCTTCAAAAAATGTTTTTAATTTTATTTTTTAAAAAATCAATTAACACTGTCTCTATTTATTTTTTATTAACTTTGCTATTACAAGGGATAAACAACATCCCTTGTGACAGGTCCTCTATATGAAGAGATCTGGGGTCTTTTAGACCTCAGACCTCTCCACTGGCCTCAGTGCAGCCTATCAGACACAATTCAGTCTCATCTACTCCTTCCCTAGCTGGTAACGGTCAGGTAAACATAAGCCCAAACCGAAAGGGACAAAATTGTTGTCGCCTCTGGTTTCTAATGTCACACAGTGGGAGAAACATCATCAGTTCCTTTCACTGTGTGCATGGGGCCGGATGCCTCCGGTCGCATCCTTACCAGGCTCCCTGATCGCTCGGGAGAGCCCAGTAAAGGCGATGGGAGAGGGTTGCCGCCTGCAAAAGTAATCCAGCGGCTCTATAGCCACTCATATTACTTTTACTGGCTTTGAAATCACTGGCTGGAAACATGGATACCTGATGACCAAGAGATCGCCCTTTCCATCCAGCAACGTCCTAGTACATTGTTGGACGGGAAGCCGATTAGAGTGCTGCTGGCTGGAAGAGGTTACAGAAAATGAACTGTTGGTTTGAACACCTTTTTCTTTTAAGCACCTTAACATATTTGAGTTAAACTGAAAAGTGTGCTGGGATTTAATATCATTGCTTATGTGCTAAGCTCTAACACGGCTGTGCAACTTCATCTGTGAATGGTTTTGGGTGAAATGATCTCTTAAAGAGGAGGCCTGCCGCTGACCCTTTAAAAATTAAAAGTCAGCAGCTATATATACAGTTGCTGCTGACTTTTAACTTTAGGACACTCCCCCCCCCCCCCCAAGTGTGACACCTGAGGGGGGAGGAATCCAACCAGCGGAAGTTACACTTTTCGGTGGAACTCTGCTTTAACTACAGTATAAAAATGTCCCAGGAGTTCCTCCCCCACAGTGTGCTGGCAGACTCTTGGGAGCCAAGGCAAAAACATCTTTATTACTGAGGGGGATATCCAGTGTTGCCTTTAAAATTTTCAAAGACTTTTTTTCTGTTTTAGGTGGCTAATTTGGCATGCTCAATATCCAATAATGAGGAAGGTGTGAAACTTGTTCGCATATCTGCAAGCCAGCTGGAAGCCCTATGCCCTCAGGTACTATTGACAATGCATATGTTTTTGTGGTTCAAACTTTTTATTGAAAAGGAACAACAACATTACAGAGAAATGCATTGTTTATCCAGAAACATTCCAAGGTCAAACATAAAATATAGGAACGGGAGTGAGAATGAGAAAAGCTGTACTGCGATTGCCCTGTAGCATTTTGTGAGGAAGGGGGAGGAAAATGGGACAAGATAGCCCGATGGGTGGGAAAAGTTCTTATGGAGTGGGTCTCTCCGTCCCTAGGGCTGTGTGTAGGGCTTGGGCCTGGTTAGTGCCTGTCCAAGAGCCAGAGGCGTCCTGGGGGTGTCAGTTTGAAGTTGTCGCTCTATTGAAAAAGGGAGAAAAAGTGGAGAGAGGGTAGATAGACTCAGGAGTACAGAAATGAAGAGGGGGGGGTAAAGTAAGGTGGTCTCAAGTTTGGAAAGAGGGGAGGAAGAGGGTCAGAGGAGAGAAGGTGGGTCTGGGGAGGGCAGGTCGCGTGAGATCCAGTATCAAGGTTAAGGGTCTGCTAGGGCTGTGTATACCGGTTCGCAGAATGTTCAGGGTTTGAAAAAGAGAGACGCCGAAGCCCGGGGGGGGCGAAGTGGGTTAGCCATGGGACCCAGATGTGCTCATGTCGGGATAGCTTGTCTGTGACTATAGCTTAGATTCTGGCGTGGATCATAGCCTTTGTGACCCTGCTTTTGGTCTCAGCGATTGGAAGCTGTGGGGATTTCCACGTGTGGGCGATGGTTTGTTTTGCCGCTGTGGTGACCTGCAGGAGAAGTTTGAATTGGGATCTGGAGAGTTCTGTGGGTTTCAAATTTAAAAGTGCTGTCCTGGGGTCAGGGGCAATGTGACAGCCCATAAGTTTGGTGATGATTTTGAATATTTGGGCCCAGAATGTTCCCACAATTGGGCAATTCCACCAGATGTGTAGGTGAGTCCCAGAGTCTTGGCAACCCCGGAAGCAGAGCGGGGAGTAAGAGGGCAAGAATTTGTTTATTCGGTGGGGACTAGGTACCACCTCATGAGGACTTTGTAAGAGGTCTCGAGAGCCACAATGTTCTGGGAAGAGTCCCAAATTTTGACCCATTCTTCGGGATCGATAGATTGTTGGAGGTCTTTTTCCCAGGCCTTAACATAGGGGATCTGTGGTGGGGTGTAAGGGGTCAAGCAGGAGAGCATAAAGTGTGGATACGGTGCCCCTGGCGTGAGGGTCAGTTTTGCAAAGGTGTTTGAATGGTGAAATGGCGGGCAAGGAGGAGTTGGTGCACACGTGCGGGGTAAAGAGGTGCTTAAGTTGCAGGTATCGGAACAGTTCGGAGCTAGGGAGCTGGTATTGCTCCTGGAGAATGGGGAACGATTTGATAGTGTCAGGGGCAGTGAAGGAATGAGCCCGCAGAAGGCCTGCCTCGGTCCATCTGTTGAACGAGGCTGGAGACGACCAGGCAGGGTTCTTTAGAAATGATAACATTGGATTATGTGGGTATTGTAGGCCTGCCTTGAGTTTAAGTCTGTCCCAAAGTTTAAGACTGAGCGGAGACAGGGTTGCCAGCAGGCCCTCGGGCTTTAGGGTTTAGCCAAAGAAGGTTGGCTGTGGATAAAGGGTCACAGTCAACCGCTTCCAGAGACACCCATAGAGGTACTTCATGAGTGGCGTGCCACTTGGGTAGGAGGGCTAGCTGTGCCGCTTGGAAATATTTGGCGAAGTGTGGTACTCCAAGGCCACCTTTTGGTTTAGGGGAGAACAGAAGGCGTTTGGACACTCGGGGTCACGAGTTGCCCCAGATATATTGAGCAGTCCTCTTCTGTAGGATTCTCAGAAAGTGGGAGGGTACCTCCACCGGGAGGACCCTAAATAGATATAATATTTTAGGTAAAATAGACATTTTCACCGCTGTAATTCGTCCTAGCCAGGCGAGCAGGAGTTTTGACCATCCTGACATTAGACGGGTGAGGCGGGACAGCATTGGGGGATAGTTTACAGCGTACATATCTGATGGGTTGGGGAGAAGTTGGATCCCGAGATAAGGGAGACTTGTTGAGGGCTAGGCGTAGGGGAGACTTTGTTGCAGGTGAGTTTGCGTTTTGGGGTCAAGGGATATGTTTAATATCTTGCATTTCTCAGGGTTTACTTTCAGTGCTGATATTGAAGCAAAGTCGCACAGAGTCTGAAGAAGATTAGGGGATGAGATAAGTGGGGAGGTGAGAAACAGGAGGACGTCGTCCGCGAAGAGTCATAGTTTGATGATGCCCTCCCGCCTCAATCCCTCGGATGTCTGGGTTGGAACGGATCAACTGAGCTAGAGGCTCGATGGCCAGGGCAAAGAGGAGAGGGGACAGGGGGCATCCCTGGCGGGAGCCTCTGCGGATAGGGAATGGATCAGACTTAAAGCCTGCGTACCTTACACAGGCTGACTGGGAGGAGTAAAGGGAGGAGACCCATGTCAGAAAGACAATGCATATGTTTTAATGATTAAACAAACTTTCTCTTTCGTTCGTCGACAGGCACAGCAACTCTTAGGACTAAGTGGGTTATACTGCCCTCTTCAGGAGTTTACTAGGCAGAACAGGCAGTTCTAACAGAAAAAAAGAACCGTAATAGACACAGCCCCTCCCAGGGGGCAGTCCCCACTGGCAGATAACCCCACACCCAGCTCTGCTAGCTCAGTTTTCTTCTGCCTAGTGCAAGGAGTAGACCTAGGCTCCCTGTTGGGGTCTGTGGGGTGGCCCTGCGGGTCAAACGCCCCGCCATCGCACGCAGTGCGCCCAGGGCCGACAGCTCTCGCCGGCCTAGCCGGTAGCGCGAAAGCTGTCTCAGGTGGGATCCCCACACCGCCCGACTAGACGGGGTAAGTACGCCCCCCCTCCCCTCCGGGGTGAGCGTAATGGGTGGTCTCTCCTCCCCCACCCCTCCGGTACCCCGCTGTCGCACCCCCTCACCGGGGCTCCCAGGGTGTATGTATGGGCCCTAGTGGTCCCCCTCCGCCTCTCCCCCTGCCCCCCCTCCTCGTGCCTCGTTCGGTGGTCGGGATCGTCAGCGGCCATTTTGCCTGCGCCCAGCCGCCATTTTTCTTGTAGCCGGCCACATTTATATGTATGGGATTGTTCGGCCATTTTGGCTTAGCCACGGCACTGTTACACGAGGTTCCGGCCTCTAGTGTGCATCGGCGGCCATTTTCCTGTGGTTTCTACACATGGAAGGCCTGTGTGTGCTGGGGCTTGGCCGTTTCTGGCGACGATTTACCCCCCACCCTCCCAGCACGGCGCAATCTCACTGGCAGCGGCGGCAGTGGACACAGCGGCAGTACGGGCAGCAGGAGCAGTGAGGCAGCGGCAAGCGGCTCATCTCTGGTCGGGTGGTGAGTCCCCCTAAGGTGCCCCCTGTGACAGGCCTTGCACAGCTGTGGGGTGGGGGGTGCAGTGGTCTCCTGGCAATAGGCCTCTTTTTTATGGGGCGGCCAGGGTGGGTGTAAGTATGGCACGAGGGGGGCTCCTCCGTTGCGGGGACCCCCCTTGAGCTGTCGGCCGGCGAGATCCCAGACGCTCCTGATAGCGGGGAAAAGTCTGAGGCATCCGCTGCTGTGCACGAGAAGGCTCTTGTAGAAGCTCTGATCACCTTAGTGCGTGAGACTCTGCAACTGGAAGAAGCGGCGGGACTCTCTCGGAGGGTGCCCGTCCCCTTCGGGTCACATAGACCGGGCCCTGCGGCCAAGGTTTTTCTGTATGTGGATTTTCTGGATAAGTTGGTTTTTAGAGACTGGGCTTGGCCACAGAGCTCCCTCCCCATTCCGAAGCGTTTTTCGCTGTGCGTTATCCCTTTGAGGATAGATGATTCCCCCCCGTGTCCCGCCTGAGTAAGGCAACCCCACCATCCCGGTGGAAGGCACGCCGTCCTTTAAGGACCCGGCTGACAGGAAGGCTGAAGCTTGCGTCAGATCCCGATTTGTTCTAACGGGGTCTGCCATGCGGCCGATTGTGGCCTCTGCGCTGGTGTCGCGAACGCTCACTGAGTGGGCGAAGCTGCTACACAGCGAGTTGTGCAAGACGGAAGCATCTCTTGAGTGTGTGGATCTTGCTGATCGCATGATCCAAGGGGCTCAGTATCTGTGCGATGCAGTCCTGGACGCGCCCCCCTTGATATCCAAGGTATCCGCGGTCTCAGTGGAGGCCCTGGCGGACTTGCCTTTCCAGGGGGGGCGGCTTTTCGGTGACCCCTTGGATGAGATGATCAAAGATCTCACGGGCGGGAGGGGCTCCTTTCTCCCGGAGTCTAGGAGGAGTTCGGACTTCCGTCGCCGACAGGGTCCCTCCTTGCCGGCCCATGGGCGGCTTTTTCGTCCCTTCCGTTCCTCGGGCAAGGCCTCACAGTCCAAGCGGGTGGACAGAAGCATTCCTGGCCGTGTAAGCGCCTCAAGCCAGAGGTCAAGGTCTCCTCCGCTTGAAGGGTTACCCCCGCCCAGTGTTCTAGTGGGGGGCAGTCTCCTGGGGTTCACAGACAGGTGGTCCCGCCCCCCAGATAGGTTCTTTGCCCCCAACCCGCAGCTGCCTGCGGGCCCTGTTCAGGGCTGTGCAGGACCTGCTGGGTCAAGGGGTGATTGTTCCCGTTCCACGGGCGGAACGTTCCCAAGGGTTTTATTCCAACCTTTTTGTGGTTCTGAAGGACGGGGTTTGTTCGTCCCATCCTGGACGTGCAGGACCTCAACAAGTTTGTGTGGGTCCACCGTTTTCGGATGGAGTCGGTCCACTCGGTAGTGGCGGTCTCTGCACCAGGGCGATTTCCTGGCCTCCTTCCACATCAAGGATGCATACCTACATGTTCCCATCTGCGAATAAAGTGTACACATGCCCAAACAAATATATATATATATATAAACAAACCCGTACACATGTGAAATAAGCGTCTACCCTTGTACATCCATACGTAG
>BLSH010336798.1:25631-40907 GCA_018402905.1 Glandirana rugosa | reverse complement strand
CCCCCCCCCCCCCCCCCCCCATGACCCCATTTTGGAAAGTAGACACTCCAAGCTATGTGCTGAGAGGCATGTTGAGTATTTTGCAGGTCTCGTTTTTGTCATAAAGTTTTGAAATTTGAAAGAAGAGAAAAAAATAAATTTTCAGTTTATTTCTTAATTTTCCAAAACAAATGATGCTGCAAAATACACACCATACTTCTTAGCAAATACCTTGGGGTGTCTACTTTCCAAAATGGGGTCATTTGGGGGGCTTTTGTGCTACCTTGACATTTCAGGGCCGTCATAGGTACTGAGGAGTAAAATCACCATTTTATGCCCTTAGAAAGCCTGAAGGCGGTGATTGGTTTGTGGGGTTCTGTACATGGCTAGTCTCTCAAAAAGTCTCACACATGGGGTATCCCCGTACTCAGGAGAAGCAGCAGAATGTATTTTGGGATTTAATTCCACATATACCCATGCCATGTGTGAGCAATATATAATTTCAGTGACAACTTTGTGTAATTTTTTCTTTTGTTGTTTTTCAATCAGTTGCGACAAAAAAAATAAAAATTCTCTTTTGATCATTGACGGGCACAGCAGCTTCATGGACAAGTGGGTTATACTGTCCTCTCTTCAGGAGTGACTAGGCAGAACAGGCAGTTCTAACAGCAAAAGAACAGACAGCCCCTCCCAGGGGGCAGTCCTCACTGGCAGATAACCCTCTGCCCTGCTACTGCTATCTCAGTTTTTTTTCTGCCTAGTGCAAGGAGTAGACCTGGCTCCCTGTTGGGATCTGTGGTACCTCTCTGGGCCCACTTCAGCTGTCCTGGAGGACAGCCTAACAGATGAAGACTGCAATCAAGTAGCCGTGCTGGGTGACAGGCTGGGTTTTTAGATCCAGGTAGTCTCCCCAGCCGGCCATCGAGGGCGCGCAGACCTTAGCTCCGCGCTGGGTCGGCCGCGACGGGCCCCGGACCGGACGGGGTGGCCCCGCGGGTTAAACGTCCCGCCGGTGCACATATGACCAGGCTCCTGAGTCCGTGTCAGTGTTACCATGGCCGTCAGCTCCCCCCGGCCTGACGGGTGAGGCAGATCTGTCTCGGGTGGGATACCCGCTCCGCCCGACTGGATGGGTAAGTACGCCCCCCCTCCCACTAGGATCTGGGGGAAGCAGGCGGGTTCCTCCCTGGGGAGTTAGGCTGACGGGTTGGCCCCCCTCCTTCACTTCACCCCCACTCTCCAGTGCTGCGCTGCCGCTGTGCCCCCTCCCCCTCTGGGGTTCCCAGGGGGGTGTTCTAAGACCATAGCTGTCCCCCTCCTCCTTACCTTGTGCTGTCGGAGATCGGCGGCCATTTTGCTGTGGTCCGGCCGCCATTTTCTTGTGGCCGTAGTTTGGCCTCTAGGGCACCCGGCGGCCATTTTGAGGTAGCCGCGGCATTCCTGGCTGGAGTTTTGGCCTCTAGTGTGTATCGGTGGCCATTTTCTTGTGGTCTATACACATGTGCCGACCTGTGTGTGTTGGAGGGAGGTTCCTGTGGCTTCTGGCGCCGTTTTTACCCCCCACACAGCACGGAGAGCTCTCCTGTGGGACAGCAGTAGCAGCAGCAACAAGCGTGGAGGGCAGGCAAGGCAGCGGCGGACAGCAGCAGGCATGGCTCCTCTCCTGGACAGTTGAGCGGGCAGGTGGTGAGTCCCTATGGGGTTACTCTCCTGTAGTAAGTCCTGCGCAGCGTTTTGTGGTGGGGGGGTGCCTGGTCTCCTGGTACCTAGGCCTCAGTCAGGTGGCGTGTTAACAGGGTGGGTGACGCAATGGTAGCCGATGTGGGTGCTTACCCACCAGACCTCTCCGTCGTTGCAGCCAGCGCCTCAGGGACTGCGATCCCTATTGACGCTCTGTCGGCGGTCCTGGAGTCCTTCGTCTCCTGGGTAGAGACAGCATGTGGGCGTAACGTGGCGAGAAAGCGGCGGCCCCTACCTCCCCCCTCCTCTGGGGAGGACATGGACCCTGACGGGGGCTCCACTATGATGGGGACCCCCCTTGAGCTGTCGGATGGCGAGGCCCCGGATTCTGCTGATAGTGAAGAGGAATCTGCGGCGGCCACTGCTGCGCACGAGAAGGCACTAGTCAGCGCCCTGATCACAGCGGTGCATGAAACCCTGAAGCTTGACCATACGGCGGGATCCTCGCTAGAGGTGCCCGTCACCTTCAGGTCACATAAACCGGCCCATGTGGCTAAGGTTTTCCCCTATGTGTCTTACCTGGATAAGTTTGTCTACAGAGACTGGGAACAGCCTCAGAGCTCCCTTCCCATACGCATTTCTCTGTGTGCTTTCCCTTGGAGGACAGCCTGGTAAAAAAGTGGGCATCAACCCCCCCCCGTGTCTCACCCGAACAAGGCGACCACAATCCCAGTGGAGGGCACGCCATCCTTTAAGGACCCGGCTGACAGGAAGGCTGAGGCCATCGTCAGATCCATGTTTGTTCTGGCATGGTCTGCCATGCGGGCTGTTGTGGCCTCTGCTCTGGTGTCACAGAAGCTCACTGAATGGGTGAAGCTGTTACACCACGAAATGAGCAATGTTAAGGTTCCCCATGCCTGCGTGGAACTTGCTGAACAGCTTGTCCAGGGGCTTAAATACCTGTACAATGCAGCCCTGGATGCGGCCCCCCCCATTTTCAAATTGTCCGTGTCTTCGGTGGTGGTCAGGCGGTTGCTCTGGCTAAAATGTTGGTCGGTGGACCAAACATCTAAGAAGGCTCTGACGGACTTGCCTTTTCAGGGTGGGCAGCTCTTTGGAGCCTCCTTGGACAAGATTATTAAGGATCTCACAGGAGGGAAGAGCACTTTTCTCCCGGAGTCAAAGAAGAGTACGGAGTCCCGTCGCAGACCGGGTCCCTCCTTTACGGCCTACAAGCGGCTTTTTCGTCACTCCGGCTCCTCGAGCAAGGGCTCAAAGCCCGCCAAGGCCCCCCGCGGGTGGGCAGAAGCATCCATGGCAGCGTAAGTGCGACAAGCCGGAGGACAAATCTTCCTCCGCATGAAGGGCTGCCCCCACCTGCTCTTCGGGTGGGGGGATGTCTCCTGGGGTTTGCGGACCAGTGGACTTCCCGCATTTCGGACGGCTGGGTGCACGAGGTGATCTCGTCAAGGTACAGAATAGAATTTCGTTCCTGTCCTCCGGACAGGTTCTTCGCCTCCAACTTACAACTGCCCGCCCTGCTTGGGGCAGTGCAGGACCTACTTTGTCATGGGGTAGTGGTCCCCGTTCCGCGCGGAACGTTTCCACAGGTTTTACTCCAACCTGTTTGTGGTCCCAAAGAAGGATCCAATCCTGGACCTGAAAGCCCTCAACTGCTTCGTACGTGTACAAAGATTCAGGGTGGAGTCTGTCCGCTCTGTGGTAGCGGCTCTGCACCAGGGCGATTTCCTGGCCTCCCTCGAAATCAAAGATGCGTACCTGCATGTTCCCATATGCACTCAGCACCAGCGCTTCCTGCGCTTTGCAGTCGGAGAGCATCACTATCAGTTTGCGGCTCTCCCGTTTGGCCTGGCCTCTGCGCCCCGGGTCTTCACCAAGCTGCTGGCCCCGGTTCTGGCTCTGCTGATCGTGGTGGTTGTGTATCCGGACGACCTTCTCTTGCGCGCAGAGTCGGCTCCAGCTCTCGGGGACAATGTGACGATCACCTTGCACACACTGCAGGAGTTTGACTGGGTGATCAATCGCCCGAAATCAGTGATGACCTCGTCTCACCGCTTGGAGTATCTGGGTCTGATTCAGGATGCGGCCCAGGCGAAGGACTTCCTCTCACCGATCAAGCGACAGACGCTTCAGTCGGGCTGTTCGGTCCCTGCTGTCCCAGAAATGGTCCTCCCTACGGTTTTGCATGCGGGTCTTGGGCCTCATGGTGTCCACCTTCGAGGCGGTCCCATACGCTCAGTGTCACACCCATGTTCTGCAGATTCTGCGAAAGTGGGACAAGTTCCCCTCATCCCTGGATCGGTTGATCAGGGTGGACTACCGGAACATGACTTCGCTGCTCTGGTGGATGCGGGCTCCGGCCCTGCGGCTGGGGATGTCATTCCTCCCCCCTCCATTGGACGGTGGTCACGATGGACGCCAGCCTGATCGGCTGGGGAGGCGTCCTGGGGCTGTTGTCAGCCCAGGGACGGTGGTCTCCAGTGGAGTCTCGTTTCCCAATCAATGTCCTGGAATTGCGGGCCATCAGGTGCTGAGGCTGCACGGGTGCCTTTAGTCGGACAATGTCATGGCCGTGGCATACGTGAATCACCAGGGCGGGACAAGAAGCTCGGCTTCAGAGGTAGCTCACATTCTGCGGTGGGCAAAGCTCCACATACCGACAATCTCCGCCGTCCACATTCTGGGCGTAGAGAATTGTCAAGCGGACTACCTCAGTCGTCAGGGATTGGACCAGGGAGAGTGGTCCCTGCACCCAGACGTGTTCCATCAGATTTGTCTGAGGTGGGGTACTCTAGACGTGGACCTTCTAGCGTCTAGTCTCAATCGGAAGGTGCAGGCCTTCGTGAGCAGGAAAAGGGATCCCCTAGCGGACGTGGTGGATGCCTTGGTAGCTCCGTGGGCCCGGTACCGGCTCCTCTATGCCTTTCTCCCCCCCCCCCCCCTCTCAAGTTGCTTCCACGCCTTCTGCGCAGAATAGAAACGGAGGGCATACCGACCATTCTCATAGCCCCAGATTGGCCACGGCTTCCTTGGTACACCAACGTAGTTCAAATGGTGATGGACGTTCCCTGGCGGCTCCGGCTTCACGAGGACCTACTTTCTCAGGGGCCCATCTTGCATCCTGCTTTACCCTCGCTGGCTTTAACGGCCCTGCTATTGAATCCCAGGTGTTAAGGGATCGGGGTGTCTCAGACTCAGTGATCCCCACCATGCTTAAGGCACGTAAGGCCACTTCCAGGAAGATTTATCACCGCACCTGCAGTGCTTATATCACCTGGTGCGAGAATGGGGGGTGGAATCCCCTATCTTTTGGGTATCTCGGGTTCTGGCTTTCTTGCAGAAGGGTCTCGACTAGAAGCTGGCGTTGAGTACGATAAAGGGTCAGGTTTCTGCCCTGGCGATCTTTTTTCAGCGTCCTTTGGCGACACATTCTTTGATCCGTACGGTCGCCTCTGGCGCCATGGGACCTCAATTTGGTCCTCTCGGTTCTTCAAAAGCCGCCCTTTGAGAATATCAGGGAGATATCTCTGCAATTGTTTTCGCAAAAGGTGGCTTTCCTGGTAGCGATCACATCGGCTCGGCAGGTGTCTGAGTTGGCGGCTCTATCATGTAGGTCTCCATATCTGGTCCTACACAGACAAGGCGGTTCTGCGGCCATCACCTTCTTTTCTGCTGAAGGTGGTGTCATTTTTCCATATCAATGAGGACATTGTTCTTCCTTCGCTCTGCCCGCGCCCCTCTCACCTTAAGGAGGTTGCTTTGCACTCCCTGGACTTTGTTCGGGCCCTGCGGGTGTATCTGGCGACCACAGCTTCCTTTCTGAGGTCGGATGCGCTTTTTGTAGTGGTGGATGGCCCACGCAAGGGTCTGGCGGCCTCGTCGGCCACTATTTCATATTGGATTAGACAGACGGTGACCCGCGCCTATGCTGTTTGGGGTCGGTCACAGCTCATTCTACCATAGCGATTAGCACTTCCTGGGCTTTCCGACATCAGGCGTCTGTGTCTCAGGTGTGCAAGGCGGCTACTTGGTCCTCAGTGCACAGATTCTCAAAGTTTTACAAAGTTGCTGTTTTAGCATCCTCGGATGCTGCGTTTGGCCTCAAAGTTTTGCAGGTGGCCGTGTGGGACACTTCTGGTTCCTCAGAGGGTTCTGTTGGGTGAAGTTCCTTTGTTGTTCCGTTACCCACCCCTCATGTTTTTTGCACTGCTTTTGAATGTCCCATTTGTCCATGAAGCTGTTGTGCCAGTCAATGAATGAAAGAGAAAACGGGATTTTTTACTTACCGTAAAATCCCTTTCTCTGAGTTCATTGACGGGCACAGCACCCAGCCCTCTAATATTAAGTTGCACTGCTTGTTATGAACTGAGCTAGCAGTAGCAGGGCGGAGGGTTATCTGCCAGTGGGGACGGTCCCCTGGGAGGGGATGTGTCTGTCTGTTCTTTTGCTGTCAGAACTGCCTGTTCTGCCTAGTCACTCCTGAAGAGAGGGCAGTATAACCCACTTGTCCATGAAGCTGCTGTGCCCGTCAATGAACTCAGAGAAAGGGATTTTACGGTAAGTAAAAAAAATCCCGTTATTCCAGGGAATCAACATGCCCACGTAGCGGCGAAAAACTATATACATCTTTAAAAACCTTTACAGGTTACCACTTTAGATCTGCAGAGGAGGTCTACTGCTAGAATTACTGCCCTCGATCTGATCTTGGTAATACCTCACATGCATGGTGCAATTGTGGTTTACATACGACACAGGACCGAGGCTTGCGTGCATGGGGGGGGGGGGGGTGCATTTTTTTTTCCACTTTCGTTTGTCAACAGGCACAGCGATTCTTAGGACTAAGTGGGTTATACTGCCCTCTTCAGGAGTTTACTAGGCAGAACAGGCAGTTCTAACAGCAAAAAGAACAGTAACAGACACAGCCCCTCCCAGGGTGCAGTCCCCACTGGCAGATAACCCCACACTCAGCTGCTGCTAGCTCAGTTTTTTCTGCCTAGTGCAAGGAGTTAGACCTAGGCTCCCTGTTGGGATCTGTGGTACCTCTCGGGGCCACTTTCGGCTGTCCTGGGACAGCCTCCCAGATGAAGACTACAATCAAGCAGCCGTGCTGGGTGACAGGCTGGTTCTTGAATCCATGTAGTCTCCCCAGCCGGCCATCACGCGTTAGACAGGATGCTCCGCACTGTGTCGACCGCGACAGACCCCGAGCGGACAGGGTGACCCTGCGGGTTAAACGCCCCGCCATCGCACGCATTGCGTCCAGGGCCGGCAGCTCCCTCTGGCCTAGCCGGGAGCGTGTAAGCTGTCTCGGGTGGGATCCCCCGCACTGCCCGACTAGATGGGTTAAGTACATCCCCCCCCCTTCAGGAGCCCGGGGGGGGGGGCTGGCCGGTCCCCCCTTCGGGATGTAGCATAGTGGGTGGTCCCCCACCCCTCCGGTACCCCGCTGTCGCACCACTCTTCCCCTCCCCGGGGCTTCCAGGGTGTGATTTGGGTAGTGGGCCCTAGCTGGCCCGCCTCCCCCTCCCCCCCCCCCCCACTTGCCTCGTGCTCGGCGGTCGGTTTGTCGGTGGCCATTTTGCCAGCGTCTGGCTGCCATTTTCTTGTAGCCGGCCGCTTTTAAAAGCACTGGGATCAGTCTGCGTCCATTTTGGTGTAGCCACGGCGCTGTTACATGGGGTTTCGGCCTGTAGTGTGCATGGGTGGCCATTTTCCTGTAGTTTCTACACGTGGAAGGCCTGTGTGTTGCTGAGGGGCGGTCCTGGCTGTTTCTGGCGCCGATTTACCCCCCAGCTCGGTGTGGATCTCACTGGAGCGGCAGCGGCTCTGAGCACAGCGGCAGTGTGGGCAGCAGGAGCGTGGTGAAGGCAGCAACAGTGGCGGACAGCAGCAGCAGGCAGCTCCTCTCCGGGTTGGGTGGTGAGTCCCCTTGGGGTGGCAAGCCTTGTGCAGCTGTGGGGTGGGTGGTGCAGTGGTCTCCTGGCAATAGGCCTCATTCTTTTGGCACTGCCAGGGTGGGTGACAGAATGGCAGCCGATGCTGGTGCTTCCCCACCGGACCTCTCGGTGCCTGCAGCCAGCACTTCAGGGGCCCCGTCCCTTGTAGACGCCATGTCCACGGTCCTGGAGACGTTTGTCTCCCAGGTAGAGTCGCTGTTTAACCACAAGGATGCCAAAAAGCACCCCTTGCCCCCCCCTCCTCAAGGGAGGACTCGGACCCGAAGGGGGCTCTTCCGTGGCGGGGACCCCCCCTTGAACTGTCGGACGGCGAGATCCCAGACGCTCCTGATAGTGGGGATGAGTCTGAGGCGTCCACTGCTGCGCACGAGAAGGCTCTTATAGACGCTCTGATAACCTCCGTGCGTGAGACCCTGCAACTGGAAGAAGCAGCGGGATCCTCTCGGAGGGTGCCCGTCCCCTTTGGGTCACATAGACTGGGCCCTGTGGCTAAGGTCTTTCCGTATGTGGATTTTCTGGGTAAATTTGTCTAAGGACTGGGCTCGGCCTCAGAGCTCCCTCCCCATTCTGAAGCGTTTCGCTGTGCGTTATCCCTTTGAGGATAGATGATTCCCCCCCGTGTCCCGCCTGAGTAAGGCGACCACCATCCCGGTGGAGGGCATGCCGTCCTTTTAAGGACCCGGCTGACAGGAAGGCCGAGGCTTGCGTCAGATCCCTATTTGTTCTAACGGGGTCTGCCATGCGGCCCATTGTGGCTTCTGCGCTGGTGTCGCAAACGCTCACTGAGTGGGCGAAGCTGCTACACAGCGAGTTGTGCAAGACGCAGGCTTCTCCTGAGTGTGTGGATCTTGCAGACCGGATGGTCCAGGGGGCTCAGTATCTGTGTGATGCTGCTCTGGACGTGGCTCCCTGATATCCAAGGCGTCTGCAGTCTCTGTGGTGGCCAGGCGGTGGCTTTGGCTGAAGTGCTGGTCCGCAAACCAGATTTCTAAGAATGCCCTGGTGGACTTGCCTTTCCGGGGGAGCGTCTCTTCGGTGACACCTTGGACGAGATGATCAAAAATCTCATGGGAGGGAAGAGCACCGTTCTCCTGGAGTCTAGGAGTTCGGACCCCCGTCGCCGGCAGGGCCCTTCCTTTCCGGCCCATAGGCGGCCTTTTCGTCCCTTCCGATCCTCGGGCAAGGGTTCACAGCCCACCTAGGCACCCGTGGGTGGACAGAAGCGTCCCTTGCCGCGTAAGCGCACCAAGCCAGAGGACAAGGTCTCCTCCTCATGAAGGGTTGCCCCCACCCAGCTTTTGGGTGAGGGGACGTCTCCTGGGGTTCGCAGACAGGTGGTCTCCCGCATTTCGGACCGCTGGGTCCTCAAAGTGGTCTCCTCGGGGTACAGTATAGAATTTCGTTCCCGACACCTAGACAGGTTCTTCACCTCCAACCTGCAGCTGCCTGTGGGCCCTGTTCGGCGCTGTGCAGGACCTGCTGGGTCAAGGGGTGATTGTTCCCGTTCCACGGGCGGAACGTTCCCAAGGGTTTTATTGCAACCTTTTCGTGGTTCCGAAGAAGGACCTGAAGGACCTCAACAGGTTTGTGCGGGTTCGCGGGTTTCGCATGAAGTCGGTCCGCTTGGAGGTAGCGGCCCTTCACCAGGGCGATTTCCTGGCCTCTCTTGAGATCAAAGATGCGTACCTGCATGTCCCTATCTGCGCCCAGCACCAGCGCTTCCTGCACTACCAGTTCGTGGCTCTCCCGTTTCGCCTGGCCTCGGCGCCTCACCAAACTGCTGGCCCTGGTTCTGGCTCTGCTGAGCCAGAGGGGCATCGTGGTGGTGGCGTACCTGGACGACCTTTTCCTGCATGCGGAGTCAGCTCCAGCGCTTAGGGACAATGTGGCAATTACCCTGCACACTCTGCAGGAGTTCGGGTGGGTGATCAACCTCCCGAAGTCGGTTCTGAATCCGTCTCACCGCCTGGAGTATCTGGGGCTGGTCCTGGATGCAGCCCAGACGAAGGTCTTCCTCTCGCCAACCAAGCGGCAGACGCTTCAGTCGGCGGTTCGGTCCCTAATGTCCCAGAAATGGGCCTCAATCCAGTTTTGCATGCGGGTCTTGGGCCTTATGGTGGCCTCCTTCGAGGCAGTCCCTTATGCTCAGTGTCACACCCGCGTTTTGCAATGGGCAATTCTCCTGAGATGGGACAGGTCCCCATCTTCACTGGAAGGGGTGATCAGGCTGGATCACCAGGTGAGGGCATCGCTGCTCTGGTGGCTGCGGGCACCGGCTCTTCGGTCGGGGAAGTCCTTTCTCCCCCTTCACTGGACAGTGATCACGACAGACGCCAGCCTGACAGGCTGGGGCAGAGTCCTGGGGCTGCTCTCGGCCCAGGGGCGGTGGTCTCAAGAGGAGTCTTGTCTCCCGATCAATGTCCTGGAATTGCGGGCGATTTGGTGCTGCCTCTCCCATTGGACGTCGAGACTACATGGGTGCCCTGTCCGTGTTCAGTCGGACAATGCCACGGCCGTGGCATACGTGAACCACCAGGATGGGACGAGAAGCTCGACGGCGGCCTCGGAGGTGGATCCCATCCTGCGGTGGGCAGAAAGCCGTGTTCCGGGTATTTCTGCCGTCCACATACCGGGCGTAGAAAATTGGCAGGCGGACTATCTCAGTCGTCAGCGCCTGGACCAGGGAGAGTGGTCCCTGCACCCGGATGTTTCATCAGATTTGTCTGAGATGGGGTGTTCCAGACGTAGACTTGTTGGCGTCCCGCCTCAATCGGAAGGTGCAGACCTTCGTGAGCATGACAAGGGACCCCTTAACGGACGCGACGGATGATCTTGTAGCTCCGTGGGATCGGTATCGACTCATCTATGCCTTGCCTCCTCTCAAACTGCTTCCGCGCCTTCTGCGCAGAATAGAAGCGGAGGGTATACCGACCCTTCTGGTAGCTCCAGATTGGCCAAGACGTAGTATGGATGGTGGTGGACTTTCCCTGGCGGCTCCCGCTTCTCGAGGACCTTCTGTCCCAGGGGCCCATCTTGCACCCTACTTTACCCTAAATAGCTTTAACGGCCTCATTATTGAATCCCAGGTGTTGAGGGATCGAGGGGTTTCAGACTCGGGGATTCCTACCTGTGTCCCCAAAAATGCACTGATCAATGTATAAATGACACTGGCAGGCAACGGGTTAACACTAGGAGAGCAATCAAGGGGTTAACTGTGTTTCCTCAGTGTGTTCTAATTGTAATGGGCTCCCTGGAACAACAAAGAGATTTCTGTTCCCGACTACTGGGAACAGCAGATCTCAGAGTTGTTCCCTGTCAGAACGGGGATCTGCCTTGTTTACATAGGCAGATCCCCATTCTGCCTCTGTGTACAGCGATTCCGGGTCACTAGCGGACATCGAGTGCGCGGGCGCACACCCACGGTTTCACATGCACGGGCTGCCATAAAGGAATGGTGATTCGTGCAATAGAGCCGACCTGCCGCAGTATATATGCAATGGCTGGTCAGCAAGTGGTTAATATCATTCAGAAAAACATACAGCAGCTTGGGTTGAGGGGGTTTAGGGAGAGCGCAGATTTGTTTGTATTTGCTTTTTGAGTAGATCAAAGTACACCTGTGATAAACCACTAACTGTTTTGCAGGTTATCAATGCTGCTTTGGCACTTGCAGCCAAGCCACATAGTAAAGTGGCACAGGAAACAATGGACCTATTCAAAGATCAGTGGGAAAGACAAGTTCGTATTTTGACTGATGCTGTTGATGATATTACTTCAATCGATGATTTTTTGGCTGTTTCAGGTAAATTTGGGCAACTGTGGCAGATGAGGTTTATTGTTGATAAATGTAAAGTTATGCACTTGGAGGCCTAAGTAAATACATGTGTCTTACATACTAGGGAGAGTACAACTGGGGGAATCAGTGGTGGAGAAGGGTCTGTGTGTTCTGGTAGATCATAAGCTTAATAATGGCATGCAATGCCAAGCTGCATTTTCCAAAGCAAGTCCTTTCTTGTATTAAGAGAGGTATGGGCAGCAGAGAGAGACACATTTGTCCCTGTAAAAATTATTAGTAGGACCTCATCTGGAATATGCAGTTCAGTTTTGGGCACCAAAAAGGATATCGGGGAACTGGGCAACCAGTTTGGGCAGGGAAGGGCAACCAATTTGATAAGAGGCATGGAGGAGCTCCGCTATGAGGAAAGATTAGAGGAACTGAATTTATTCTCTCTTGAGAAGAGATTAAGGGGGGATATGCTCAACCTGTATAATAACAAGTGGTTCATATAGAGAACTTGGTGTAGCGTTATTCACTATAAGGTAATCCCCAAGGACAAGGGGGTACACTTTACTTCTAAAGAAAAAGAGATTATCTCCAAAAATGGAAAGGTTTCTTCACAGTAAGAGCTGTGAAAATTTGGAATAGACTCCAAGAGCTGGTTCTGTCCAGCTCAGTAGATTGCTTTAAAAAAAAAAAAAAAAGCCTGGATGCTTACCTAAATGTACATAATATAACTAGATACAAACATTTATAGGTAAAATTGATCCAGGGAATATCCGATTGCCTCTTGGGGTGATCAGGAAGGATTTTTTTTCCCCTGCTGGAGCAAATTGGTTCATGCTTTGCTGGGCTTTTTGCCTTCTGGATCAACTGTGGGTATAGGATTGTGCATATAAGATTGTATGATTAGCATTTTTTCCCTCTTTTTATTGGTTGAACTAGATGGACTTTTGTTTTTTTTTTCAACCAGATTAACTAGCCTTTGTGTATGCCAGAGTAGAAAAAAAGTAATTTCTCTTACGTTCACGGACAGACGCAGCCCACTTTGACATGTGGGTTATATGCACATCCTACTAGGAGTTAACTAGGCAGAAAGAAAGAAAGCAAGCTGGCCCCTCCCAGGGGGCCGTCCTCTCTCTCCCATATAACCCCCCTGCTCTGCTTAGCATATCCGTTTTAATATGCCTAGTGCAAGGAGTTGACCTGGCTCCCTGCGGTTTATATTTTTTGCTACCGCTTTTTTATTTTTTTCAAGCTATCTGATGAAGACTGCTATCCAGAAGCCGGCTGGGGCATAGAGGATAATTAGAATCCTGCACTTTCCCCAGCACGGCCGACCGATGCAAGCTAGTCCTATGCTATGCCGCCGCATCGTGCCCATTCGTGCGGATGGCCAGTGGGTGACCCCCACTTACGCCCGGTGACAGGACTCTGTGCCTGTCTAGGGGCTTTGGCCTGCTGCATCCCTTTTCCGGATGGGGAGGAAGGTCTGCAACCGGGTGGCTACCTGCTACGCCCGTCAGAGTGGTGAGTGACTCCCTCTCTCCCCCCCCCCCCCCAGGGGTGCGGAGGAGGGGGTGCTGGGCGTATTTTAGCAATTTTCTGGCCGGCCGGTGGAGGGTGGTCACTGGGCTAGTGTCCACCCTGTTTAAAACCGCATATGTGAGTTTTTTACCGCCATGCGGCGATCCACCTCCATTTTGCGGCGGATTGCCGCCATTTTGCCGTAGCCGCGGCCATTTTACTGAGGGTTTCCCTCTAGTGCCAGCGGTGGCCATTTTGCTGCAGTCACGGTCTGCACACAGGCTTTGGCCTCTTGTGGATGATCTCGGTGGCCATATTGGATTTCCCTGGAGCAGTGTAAAGCGTGCTGCTGTAGTTTTACTTTCCTTTTCACTTGGGCCAGCATGGCTGACTACAGACGGCGCTTCTTCTGGCGGTCCTTTATGCGCTCCTGCTGGGAGCAGTTTCTGTGGGCACAAGTATAGCTGGGCTCTCCCTGGGGTGTGGTAGGGGTGGGTGCAGTCCTCCTGGGGTCTCCCTGGCTTTCTGTGGGGCTGCTTTGTGGGGGTGTCAGATCATTTTTTTCTAAAATTGACTGTCAGTTTCGGTGGTGCGTTGGCAGATGATCCTGCAGGCCCTTCTGAGAAGGAGTCAGCGGCAGCGCAGCCTGCTCTGGGGGCCCTGGTGTCCCTGGAACAGCCGAGGGCAGTGTTTGGGGAATTTCTTCCCCGGGTGGGGCCGAGCAACGCTCTGGGGGCCCCTAAAAAACGCCCGCCACCCCCTTGTTCCTCAGGGGACGAATCCGAACCGGAAATGGCTTCGGGGGTCACGGGGACCCCCGTGGAACTCTGAGGGTGAGCTGGTACCTTTGGACAATGAAGAGGACCAGGGGGCCTCAGTTGCGCGCGAAAAAGCGCTGGTGACCGCACTGATTTCTAATATCTGTGCGTCCTCGCGACTGGACCGGGCAGGGGAGTCGCAAGCGTCAGCATTTGTTTGCGGGTCTGCTAGGCCACCTAGGTCGCCTAAGGCTTATCCTTATGATACATTTTTTGACCACCTGGTCTATCAGGGATGGCAACGTCCGCAGAATTCCTTCGCCCTACCTAAACGCTTCGCTATACGCTATCCCTTTGAGGATAGTTTCGTGAAGAAGTGGGCGTCCCCCGCAGTGGACCCTCCGGTGGCTCGCCTGAACAAGGCACCGACCATACCGTTGGAAGGGTGCCCCTCGTTTAAGGACCCAGCCGATAGGCGGACGGAGGCAGTTTCCAAGGCACTTTTCCTGTTGGCAGGATCAGCCATGCGGCCAGCCCTGGCATCTGCCATGGCGGCGCAATATCTGTCTGAATGTATGGCAGAGCTGCAGAATGATTTGGACTGCGGCAGGATGCTGGAAGCGTCGCAGAAGGCAGGCGATTTGTTTCAGGGTATTCGGTACCTGTGTGATGCAGCTCTGGACCTGCTTCCCATGTTGTCAGAGATGTCTGTTTTAGCAGTCATTATCAGACGAGTTCTCTGGTTACATTCGTGGTCGGGTGACCACGCGTCTAAAAAAGGTCTTACGGATCTTCCTTTTCGGGGTGGCCGTCTCTTTGGGCCACAGTTGGATGAAATCATCAAGGATTTCACTGGGGGAAGAGTACTTTCCTTCCGGAGTCCAGGCGGCGGGAGTTCCGCCGCAAGCAGGGGCCTGTTTCTTCGGGTCAGAAGAGGTTTTTTTCATGCCACTGGCGCAGCAGGCAAGGGGTCGAGACCCGGCAAGCCTGCCGCAGGGTGCGGCAAGCGTCCCTGGCAGCGCAAGAACGAAAAGACAGAGGACAAGCCCTCCTCTGCATGATGGGTTGTCCCCACCCGACCTTTGGGTGGGGGGACGTCTTCTGGGGTTCGCAGACAGGTGGACTGCCTGCATTTCCGACCGTTGGGTGCAGGAAGTGGTGTCCTCCGGGTACAGAATAGAGTTCATCACTCTACCCCCAGACAGGTTCTTCCCATCGAACTTGAGACTCCCTCGGGCGTCAGGAGGCCCCCTTAAGGGCTGTTCAGGCACTCTCCGAGCAGGGGGTGATTGTGCCAGTACCTCAGTTGGAGAGGTTTCACGGTTTCTACTCGAACCTATTCGTGGTCCCCAAAAAAAGGGGGGGGGGTCAGGCCAGTTCTGGACCTAAAGGCGTTAAACCACTTTGTGAGAGCGCGAAAATTTTGGATGGAATCCGTCTAGTCGTGGCCGCCCTGCACGGGGGGTGGGTTTCCAGCCCACCCCTGTTGGGTAGTACGTCTCCTCCCGAACAGGAGACAGAAAAGCAAGAACGCGACGGTCCCTGCGAACGGCGTGGGACGCCGTCCGAACGGCCCAGA
>BLSH010336798.1:2157-23571 GCA_018402905.1 Glandirana rugosa | reverse complement strand
GGGGGGGGTTGGAACCCCCGCTCTTTGTGTCCAGGGTCCTGGTCTTTTTGCAGCAGGGCCTGGATAAAAAATTGGCCTGGAGTACGCTCAAGGGTCAGATTTCGGCTCTGGCGATTTATTTTTCAGCGACCTTTGGCGTCACATTCGTTGATTCGTACATTCGCACAAGGTTTGTGCCATGTGGCTCCTCAGGTACGGTCGCCTATGGCACCGTGGGATTTGAATTTGGTGCTTTCTATGCTGCAGAAGCCACCATATGAGAAGATCAGGGATATTCCCTTAAAATTGCTGTCGCAGAAAGTGGCTTTCTTGGTGGCCATTACATCCGCTAAGCGGGTGTCTGAGTTGGCAGCGTTGTCCTGCAAGTCTCCTTACTTGGTCCTTCACAAGGACAAGGCGGTCTTGCGCCTGTCTCCTTCGTTTTTACCGAAGGTGGTTTCTTCTTTTCACATTAATGAAGATATTGTTCTTCCTTCATTGTGTCTGCATCCTTCACATCCTAAGGAGTTACATCCATTGGATGTTGTGAGGGCTTTGCGGGTGTATTTGGCGGCTACAGACTCCTTTCGGAAGTCTGACGCGTTGTTTATACTGACGGACGGTCCACACAAAGGATTGGCGGCCTCGTCGGCTACGGTTTCCCGTTGGATCAGACAGACCGTGACTCATGCGTATTCTGTTCGGGGCAGGGTACCCCCTTTCCTAGTCACGGCTCATTCCACCAGTGCTATTAGCACTTCCTGGGCTTTCAGACACCAGGCCTCGGTGTCACAGGTGTGCAAGGTGGGTACTTGGGCCTCGGTGCACACGTTTACTACGTTTTATAAAGTTGATGTGTCAGCATCTTCGGATGCTGCTTTTGGCCGTAAAGTTTTACAGGCGGCTGGCGCCTCCTGAGAGGTTTCTGTTGGGTACAGTTGTTGTCGTTTACCCACCCCTCTTTTCTGACACAGTTTGGGACATCCCCACATGTCAAAGATGGGCTGCGTCTGTCAGTGAACGTAAGAGAAAAAGGGATTTTATTAAAACTTACCGTAAAATCCTTTTCTCTGAGTTCACTGACAGACGCAGCACCCGCCCCTCTGCGTTGTGTATGTACGGCTTGTTACGAACTGATATGCCAAGCAGAGCAGGGGGGTTATATGGGAGAGAGAGGATGGCCCCCTGGGAGGGGCCAGCTTGCTTGCTTTCTTTTTGCCTAGTTAACTCCTAGTAGGATGTGCATATAACCCACATGTCAGAGGGCTGCATCTGTCAGTGAACTCAGAGAAAAGGATTTTACGGTAAGTTTTAATAAAATCCCTTTTTTACAACATATGCACATTTTCCCATATTTTTTTCCCTGGTCTGCAAAGAAATGTACTACTTTTCTTTTGTGGTATGACCATGACACCACATGCCTTTTTGTGTAATGGAAGTTCAAGAATTGGTTTCAGTCCTGCCCAGTTGTCTGTTAAACTCCCACTTTGACCTCCACAGCATAGGCACTAAATAGTTCTGTTTATTTAACAGACTTAAAGGGAGCAAATAAGAGAATTTCATTGTACGTTTTTACATACCTTATATACTCGGGTATAAGTCGAGTTTTTCAGCACATTTTTTGTGCTGAAAAAGACCCCCCTCAACTTATACCCGAGTCAGTGTCTGTGGGTGATCAGTAGTTTCACATTAAACAGAGCCATGCTGCTTTTAAGAGCCGTTCTGTGCTTGTAAGTGTGATTAAACACATTGGAATGCAGAGAATGCTGAGAGAGGTGTCAGATTCTCAGCTTGATGTCGGGAGGTGGGTGGGACAAGCTGATGTTAGCTGCTCAGTCCTGCCCACCTCCTGATCTCCAGTGAAGAGCTGCAGCTCTCTCTCTGCATTCTCTACATTCCAATGTGATAAGTCACACTTACAAGCACAGAAAGGCTCTTAGAAACAGCACAGCTCTGTTTAATGTGAAACTAAACTACCTTACTCATCCTTTGTGTTCTGGCTACAGTCTTTGTATCCTGGCATTAAAATCCCTGTGTCCTGGCATTAAAATCCCTGTGTCCTGGCATTAAAATCCCTATGTTCTGGCTAAAAACCCTGTGTTCTGGCACCCTGTCCCTGTGTTCTGGCTTCCTGTCCCTGTGTTCTGGCTGCTGCATTTCACACCCTAGGCTTATACGCGGGTCAATACGTTTTCCCATATTTTTTGGGCAAAAGTAGGGGGGTCGGCTTTATACACAGGTCGACTTATACACGAGTATATACGCTATGTCAATGAAGCAGTAAAATAAATTAATTCTGTTGTATAACTATGTGTGACTATATTTGTGCATATCCTTACTATCCAGATTCAAATTTTAAATAGTTTGTTTTGTTTTTATTTTATTTTTTTTAACATTTCAGAAAACCATATTTTGGAGGATGTTAATAAATGTGTAATAGCTCTTCAGGAAAAAGATGTTGATGGATTGGATCGTACAGCTGGCGCAATCCGTGGGCGTGCAGCTAGAGTTATACATGTTGTCACCTCGGAGATGGATAACTATGAACCAGGAGTTTACACAGAAAAAGTTCTGGAAGCCACAAAACTTTTGTCAGACACTGGTATGATCTGAATACAATTTTCTGTACGAATAAGTCCATATTAATGAATTTCTTTAGCATGGAAATGTTTTCTTTTAGCTGCTCAAAAACCTGCATTAACAAAGCTTTACAGAATACTAAAATCAGTACTGAAATCACATCTGTCAGAATTAAAGCATTGCTCTCTTGCATTATGCATTTTCTTGTACACCAGTTTGGCCTGTATATTTCCCAGTTGTATTAATGGCATATTAGAGTTTAATGCTGGATGCAATTTGAAGAACAACTCTAAGCATGTTTTTTACCCAAATGGATCATATAAAATGGGATAGTGTTGTGATGTTAGAGAATATTGTTTGGTGCAGTGCACCTTTTAGCAGACAGAGGTTAAATTGAGGTGTAGTGATGGATTCGGGGATATATTTGATTGCCAAAACCATAAACCAGATTAGCTTTTGGGTGTCAAAAAAAGTTTATAATTTATGAATTCTGTAAACAGATACTAAATAATGCATGCTTGTCCAGTAAACTCAGTTTTAGCTTTTGTCCATATACAGACCCAATACTCTGCAAAGCAAAGTGTAGAACGCAATCAGGAAAATTTGATAACCTTAACACTCTTGGTGGTACTCTGACAAATGCATAAATCTGTTACCTGCGCTGACATTTGTCGTGCGGAGGCATGGTGGAATTTTAAAGAACGTTGTAAATGCTCTTTAAGAATTCCCCTAAATGAGTACTAAACATGTATTGACATTTTTGTCTTCCTCCTTTTAGTTATGCCACGGTTCACAGAGCAAGTTGAGGCAGCAGTAGAAGCCCTTAGTGGAGACTCTAACCAGCAGATGGATGAAAATGAGTTTATTGATGCATCTAGACTGGTGTATGATGGCATTCGTGATATTCGCAAGGCCGTACTGATGATACGGGTATGATTTCGCTGTTGAGAAATAAGTGCAAATGGTAGCAATGAAATGGTAAAGAATCAGTCCAAAGTATTTGCAGTTCACTTTATCACACTTTTGGCTCTCAGTTGAGCCATTGTCCTTTTCATACTGACACTAGGTTCACGCCTATGCATTTTTTAGTGCATTTTGCAGAAATGCTCCACAGTCCATTTAACATGGTTCCTATGGTCACATCTATGCATTTTTCGGCTGGTGCGTTTTTGGAAACGGTTGGGAACTTTTCTCTTTCACTGACAGATGCAGCCCTTCATTGACAAGTGGGGGTTATATGCACATCCTACCAGGAGTTGACTAGGCAAATAGAAAGAAAGCAAGCTGGCACCTCCCAGGGGGCCGTCCTCTCTCTCCCATATAACCCCCCTGCTCTGCTTAGCATATCAGTTTTACTATGCCTAGTGCAAGGAGTTAGACCTGGCTCTCTTATGGGACCTGCTACCGTTTTTTTTTTTTTTTTTTTGTTAAGCTATCTGATGAAGACTGCTATCAAGAAGCCGGCTGGGGCATAGAGGATAGCTAGAATCCTGCATCTCCCCCAGCGTGGCCGACCGTTGCGAGCTAGCCCTAGCCTCGGCGAGGCCCACCGCATCGTGCCCCCCACTTGCCCCCTTGGACCAGACCTGGTTCCTGTCTAGGGGCCTGCAGCATCCCTCTCCGACATGGGAGGAAGGTCTGCAACCATGTGGCTACCCTCTACGCCCGTCGGACTGGTGAGTGACCCCCTCTCTCCATCCCCACCCCCCCCTCAAGGGGCGCGGAGGTGGGGGGGGCTGGGCGATTTTTAGCGATTTGGCCGGCCAGTGGAGGGTGTTCGCTGGGCTAGTGTCCCCCCCTGGGTGTTTTTTGCCCCCCTCCTACCCCCCCCGCGCTGCCGCACCGCCATTTTGCGGCGGATCGCTGCCATTTTGCCGTACACAGGCTTTGGCCTCTAGTGAACGTTCGGTGGCCATATTGGATGTCCCTGCAAAGAAAAACGTGCTGCTGCCATTTTGCTTTCTCTTTCACTTGGGACAGCGTGGATGAAAACAGGCGGCACAGGCTCTATGACTGGTGGTCCCTAAGCACTCCTACTAGGACGCAGCGCTTGGGAGGTACGAAACAGCAAGTATAGCTGGACTCTCCCTAGGGTGCTGGTAGCGGTGGGTGCAGTCCTCCTGGGGCCTCCCTGGTTGATCGTGGGGTGGCGGTGGGGCTGCATTGTTGGTGGTGTCTGGGCATTTTTTATTTGCCTGTCAGTTCCGGTGGTACGATGGCTGATGCCCCTGCGGGTCCTTCTGAGGAGGAGTCAGCGGCAGCGCAACCTGCGTTGGGGACCCTGGTGTCCCTGGACCAGCTGAGAGCAGTATTTGGGGCGTTCCTTCCCTGGGTGGGGCCGAGCAGGGCTCTGGGGGCCCCTAAAAAGCGTCCGCCTTCCCCTCTTTCTTCAGGGGAAGAGTCTGAACCGGAAGTGGCTTCGGGGGTCACGGGGACCCCCGTGGAACTCTCAGAGGGCGAGCTAGTTCCCTCGGATGGCGAAGAAGACCAGGGGGCTTCGGTTGCATGCGAAAAGGCGCTGGTGGCCACACTGATTACTAATATCTGTGCATCCTTGCGACTGGACCAAGCAGGGGAGTCGCAGGAGTCCGCATACGTTTGCAGGTCTTCTAGGCCACCCAGGTCCCCTAAGGCTTATCCTTATGATCAATTTTTTGACCACCTGGTTTATCAGGAATGGCAGCGTCCGCAGAATTCCTTTGCCCCACCTAAACGCTTCGCTATCCGCTACCCTTTTGAGCATAGTTTTGTAAAAAAGTGGGCATCCCCCACAGTGGACCCTCCGGTGGCTCGCCTGAACAAGGCAACGACCATTCCTTTGGAGGGGTCTCCCTCGTTTAAGGACCCACCGATAGGCGGACGGAGGCGGTGTCAAAAGCACTTTTCCTGCTGGCAGGGTCAGCCATGAGAACGGCCCTGGCGTCAGCATCTCTGTCCGAGTGTATGACGGAGCTGCAGAATGATTTGGACTGTGGGAGGACGCTTGAGGCGTCGCAGAGGGCAGACCATTTGTTTCAGGGTCTTCGGTACCTGTGTGACGCAGCTTTGGACCTGCTCCTCATGTTGTCTAAAATGTCTGTTTTTGCAGTCGTCATCAGACGGGTACTCTGGTTGCGCTCATGGTCGGGTGACTACGTGTCTAAGAAAGGTCTTGCGGATCTTCCTTTTCAGGGTGGTCAACTCTTTGGGGCGCAGTTGGATAAAATCATCAAGGATTTCACTGGAGGGAAGAGTACTATTCTCCCTGAGCCCAGGCAGTGGGAGTTCTGCTGCAAGCAGGGTCTTGCTTCTTTGGGTCAGAAGAGGTTTTTTTCGTGCCCCTGGCGCAGCGGGCAAGGGGTCAAGGCCCAGCAAGCCTGCCGCAGTGGCCGGTAAATGCCCCAGGCAACGCAAGAGCAAAAAGACAGAGGAGAAGTCCTCCTCCGCATGATGGGTTGCCCCCACCCGAATTTCGGTTGGGGGGCCGTCTTCTGGGGTTCGCAGACAGGTGGACTGCCCGCATTTCCAACCGGTGGGTGCAGGAAGTGGTGTCCTCCGGGTACAGGATAGAGTTCAGCACTCTACCCCCAGACAGGTTCTTCCCATAGAACTTGAGACTCCCTCAGGGGCGTCGGGTGGCCCTCCGAAGGGCTGTTCAGGCACTCTCCGACCAGGGGGTGATTGTGCCAGTGCCTCAGTTGGAGAGGTTTCACGGTTTCTACGCAAACCTATTCGTGGTCCCCAAAAAAGGGGGGTCAGGCCAGTTCTGGACCTGAAGGCGCTAAACCACTTTGTGAAAGCGCAAAAATTCGGGATGGAATCTGTCCGTTCGGTTGTGGCCGCCCTGCAGCAAGGGGATTTAATGGCGTCCCTGGATATCAGGGACGCGCATCTCCACATCCCCATCTGTCTCCGGCACCAGCGTTTTCTGCACTTTGCGGTGGGAGATCTTCATTACCAATTCGTGGCACTGCCCTTCGGTCTGGCCTCGGCTCCTCAGGTGTTCACCAAGCTGGTGGCCCCGGTGCTGGCGCTGCTGAGGCAGAGAGGCATTGTGGTGGTAGCATACCTCGACGATCTGCTACTGAGAGCAGAGTCTGCTTCGGCTCTGGAGGAGAACGTGGCTATCACCATGGCCTCACTGAAGGACTTCGGCTCGCTGATCAATCTGCAGATGTCGACGGTGATGCCGTCCTGTCGCCTGGAATACCTGGGTCTGGTTCTGGGCACGGAGCAGGCGAAGGTGGTCTTACCTCCGGCCAAGTTACTGGCACTACAAGCAGCGGTGCGAACCCTGCTGTCACGCCAGAGGTCTTCCTTACGGTTCTGTATGCGGGTGTTGGGGGCTCATGGTTTCAGCCTTCGAGGCGGTACCTTACACCCAGAGTCACACTCGGCTCCTTCAGTGAGCAATTCTGTCACGGTGGGACAAGTCTTCACTGTCCCTGGACCAGCTGATCAGATTGGATCCTCAGACCAGAGTATCGTTGACCTGGTGGCTTCGGGCCCCGGCTCTGACGTTGGAACCCTCGCGCTTACGTTGTGTCTTTTTTGCAGCAGGGCCTGGATAACAAATTGGCATTGAGTACTCTCAAGGGTAGATTTCGGCTCTGGCGATTCTATTTTAGTGACCTTTGGGGTCACATTCGTTGATTCGTACATTTGTACAAGGTGTGCGCCATGTGGCTCCTCAGGTACGGTCGCCTATGGCGCCGTGGGATTTGAATTGGTGCTTTCTGTGCTGCAGAAACCGCCATATGAGAAGATAAGGGATATTCCCTTACAATTGCTGTCGCAGAAAGTGGCCTTTTTGGTGACCATCACATCCGCTAGGCGGGTGTCTGAGTTGGCAGCGTTGTCCTGCAAGTCTCCTTACTTAGTCCTTCATAAGCACAAGGCGGTCTTGCATTCTTCTCCTTCGTTTCTACCGAAGGTGGTCTCTTCTTTTCACATTAATGAAGATATTATTTTTCCTTCATTATGTCCGCATCCATTGCATCCCAAGGAATTTGAGTTACATTATTTGGATGTCTTGAGGGCTTTGCAGGTGTATTTGGCGGCTACAGCTTCCTTTCGGAAGTCTGATGCATTGTTTGTGCTGACGGATGGTCTGCACAAAGGATTGGCGGCCTCGTCGGCTACTGTTTCCCGTTGGATCAGACAGACCGTGACCCCATGCGTATACTGTTCGGGGCAAGCTACCCCCTTTTCCAGTCACGGCTCATTCCACCAGGGCAGTTAGCACTTCCTGGGCTTTCAGACACCAGGCTTCGGTGTCCCAGGTGTGCAAGGCGGCTACTTGGGCCTCGGTGCACATGTTTACTAAGTTTTATAAAGTTGATGTGTCAGCATCTTCGGATGCTGCTTTTGGCCGTAAAGTTTTACAGGCGGCGGTGTAGGCGTGGCTGGCGCCTCTTGAGAGGATTCTGTTGGGTACAGTTGTTGTTGTTGTTTACCCACCCCTCTTGACTGACACAGCTTTGGGACATCCCCACTTGTCAATGAAGGGCTGCGTCGGTCAGTGAACGTAAGAGAAAAAGGGATTTTATTAAAACTTACCATAAAATCCTTTTCTCTGAGTTCACTGACAGACGCAGCACCCACCCCTCTGTGTTGCGTTTGTATGGCTTGTTACGAACTGATATGCTAAGCAGAGCAGGGGGGTTATATGGGAGAGAGAGGACGGCCCCTTGGGAGGGGCAAGCTTGCTTTCTTTCTATTTGCCTCGTCAACTCCTGGCAGGAGTTTCCTGCAGCAGATAGCGTTTTGCTTGTAATAGACTTCAATGGAGTTGCACCAGAAATGCCCCCCGCCCCCAAAGCATACCAGGCCACAACCACTGGCCAGGGTCGGGCGAGGGCTTATCAGAATCTGGAAGCCTCCTTTAACAAGGGGTCCCTTGGCTAGTGGTTGTGGGGGTCTGCGGCCGGGAACTTATCGGGAACCAGGGGGTCCCGAGATTTTAAATTTTTCAATGGCAAAAATCCATGATTTTCCTTTTTGAATATATAAACACTGTACTGTTTGACAAATAGCACTAAATGCATAACTTGTATTTATTGCACAGCAAAACATTTATAATTAAATATTTTGTTACAGACACCTGAAGAGTTGGATGATTCAGATTTTGAGACTGAAGATTTTGATGTAAGAAGTCGAACTAGCATTCAGACTGAAGATGACCAGCTAATTGCTGGCCAGAGTGCAAGAGTGAGTTTTATTCAAAATATACAGTGCACACGCAAAGTCTGCATATGAAAGATTTCTTTGTAATCAAACGGTGTTGCAAATTCAAATTGCCCTTCACCAGTTAGGAAACACTGAGGCATAGTAACCAATAAATAGATATATGTATAGGAAACCCGAAATTATGTAATAAAATACCCCTTCACATTGTATAAATAGAAGTTGTGTACAATTAAGACATAACCACTAAGCTGTGCCAACACAGTAACAAAATGCACTTGTATAAACCGTACATAACCACTCATGTCTGTCTCATAAGAACCCCTAATGAAAACCACAAACCAACACCAAAGTAATTTAAAAATCCATTTTACAGAAACCATATTAAATCTAAATGTGCAATCCAAATTGTAAAAAATTAAATATATATTCAGTGTATACAAACACACCACACACTATAGATTATGTTAGAATTGCTTCTGATTTGCTAGCTTCTGATAAATACTTGCAGATTGTGATATCTTGAGAAGACTGAAATCTATTTCTGTTAAGGACCGTAAGCCAAATCTGAAAGCCATACAAAAAAAAAGCCTGGGGTTTTATGCTGTCTGAAATTCTAAATTAATTCAGGTGAATAATTGCCCTAAGGTCATCCATGGCACTTGCAGCAAACTGCAATTTAAGGTAGCATATTAGGTAACCTAATATAAAAGTTGCATGGTACATTAACAGCGTAGATCTGCCAGGTGGGTAAAATAGTGTTGACTGCCCAGGAGAGTAGGCCAATCAGAGGTAGACCTTGAACGTAACCAAAAAAATATCTATTTAACAACAAATGTTTGACCTACGTCGGGAGGGGATATGACCAACCCAGTTCCCCTTGCCCCCCTTTTCTTAATATTTTCTCATATATGTCATCTGGGTGCAGCATCAATGGGTTTATTACAATTAAAAAGCCAAATGCAAACTTTTGCATTTGGCTTTTTAATCGTAGTAAACCCATTGATGCTGCACTTAGCTGGTGCCCCTTTTTTGTAATTTCGAAATTTGTTTGTCTCGCGTGATGCTGCCTACTAAAGTACAACACCCTTCCTATGGGATTTTTATGAACTCCTTAGGAACATTTTATGAACTACCTATGCTATAAAAGCATATTTTCACATTTTATCTAGGGGGGTGGAGGCTAACTCATGTGCATTTGTTTGCACCACAATTTCTATTGTTTGAACCTGTGTGGATTACATTTCGCATTCTGCAAGAAGTCATCTAGGCATTCATGTAGATACAGGGATTTAGTAGTTAGGGGGTGAAATGGATGGAAGAGCAAGGTGTAGGGGAAGAGTATGGGATGTGTTCAGGGTTTTAGAGACCATAGGTAGCTTTATGGGGTATTTGAAGTATGGTGGAATTGTCACATTGGGGTGAATCTAGGATGGTTGAGTCACAACTTTAGGAAGCAGAGATTGTTCCATGGTATTCATTTCCAACCTAATAGTTAGCAGGTGAACAAGTGTTAGGAAGTAGATATATAACCTCTACCAGACATTACCAGTATGAAGGGACCTTTTTGGGTGGTTAAAGAGGAGGCAACATTATTCGTTGGTATACATGGGTATGTTTGAAGAGGTGTCAATTCGTCCAGCTCAGGGAAAAGCAGGTCATATTGTCTTGGCTCCTGTGAATGAATTCTTCTATATTGTAAATCAAACTCATCTATGATAGCCAATCTCGGATCGGGGTGGATGTTGTGATTTCCAGTGTGGGATCAGGGATTTTCGTGCATTTAACAAATGTGATCAATCAATGAGCCTTTGCATTTGGTTTGGTGATGTTGTGTAGTAAAAATGGGGCTGAATAGAAGAGTATTGATTGTCTGTGATTTTAGCGATGTGACAACATACCGCAGTCCAAAATAGCTGAGTCAGTGGGCAGTGCATGATTTTACCACGGACGTGCGGTGCTTTTTTAAAGGACATGTAACTTAAAAACGCATTGCGGTTGCGTTGTTGCCTACTTTTCCATTGCTTTTCAATGACAAGGTGCCGTTTTTGTGCAGTTTTTTTTTTTTTTTTTTTTTTAACTCCCCAAACATGCTTCAAAGATGCTACAAGCAGGATTTTTTTCACCGCAACGGAAGTGCACCGCCCCAGTGTGAACACATTCATTGATTTTTCGTTTTTCTTGAGCTTTTCAGGCACTTTTTTTTAACGCAAAATCGCTTGAAAAACTCCTGTGTGAAAGCAGACTTAATATTGGTAATATATTCAAATAATATGTCAATGGAGTTGCAGCCAATAAAGTTTAAAGTTTCTTTGGGTTTTTTATATTTTAACCACTCTGTGCCACTTGAGCCCAACACCTCCTCTGTAACTCTAAACCTGTAAAAACTTTTAAAGCATCACCTATGGAGATTTTTAAGTACCAAAGTTTGTGCCATTCCACGAGTGTGCGCAATTTTAAAACTTGACATGTTGTGTATCAATTTACTTGGCGTAACATCTTTCACATTATGAAAAAAAAATTGTGCTAACTTTACTGGTTTGGTTTTTTTACATTCGTGAAACGGTTTTCCTTTTTTTTTTTTCAAAAAAAAAAAAATGTGTTTTGAAAAACCACTGCGCAAATACCGCATAATATAAATATATATTTTATTTTTTATATAAATATATTTTCTAGCAAAAAAAGGATGATTTGTACATGTAGGAGAGGAGTGCCAGAATTGGCCTGGATGGCAAATGGATAAAGTTGAACTTTTGTTTGTCAAAGCAAAATACTTTTATTTATGAAACTATGAAGACATTCTATATCACAATGGCTAAATCTGTGTCTGTAGTGCATGTTCAAACCTTAATACCATTAGACCCCTTTCACACTGAAGGCAGTTTTCAGGCGTTTTAGCACTAGAAATAACGACTGTAAAGCACCTGAAAACATAAATCACAGACATGAAATATACAAAAGAATATTACAAAATATATAGATGTAACCACACTGTAATATGGTAAGGTGAAGTTCAATAATATTAATCCACCAGTGGAGAAGTTTATCTCTTGAACGTGAAACAAAAAGTGTCTGAAGCGACTAAAAAGTAAATAAAACGTGAAAAAAATCTTCAACTTGTGCAAGATGAAAACACCATGTATGAATAGGGTACTCTTACCAGAAATACCTGGTATACAGGCATGTAGGTCGGATTCCCAGGTCGTCAGGCATCCACAGAGTTAAGTAAAGATGAAAGACCTGTCGCACGACTTGAAGGGACCAGGCTGGTTTACAGGTATGCAGGTCGAATTCAATCACTGGCATCCAGAACATCAGGCATCCACAAATTGAGGTGACGATAAAGGGCCAGTCGTCCAACCACTTGAAGAGACCAGGCTCCAGATGTAGAGGCAAGAGTATAGGGATCCAGATAGTATCACAGCAAGCCTCAGTAGGAAATAAAAGCTACATAGTGTGATACTGTATGACCAGATACGGTTTATTTATAAAATTATTGCACTTACATGCTAAAAACTAGTAACAGGCACATGGAATTCCAGGTAAGTAAAAAAGGTGCAGTACCGGAACCATCTACGAATAGGTGTATGTCACAATCTGATAAAGGCTCATCTTTTGCTGGGGTGACAGAAACCCTTTCTACCTCCATCAGAGCCATACAATCATGAGAAAAACTCTCAGGTTATACATTTGTTGAATCTTCCTCATCAGTTGTAGGAAGAAGAGTAGCCGGATTTAAAGTAACACATTGTTTGATTGTTAAATTTGATGGAGCAAAAAGACCAGACTAGTACTTGTCAATTCTACTGGCAGACACATGTCTGGTATTTACTTGATTCATGATTTCCTGTACTGTATGTGGCACATACAGGTTCAGAGCAGAATCTAGTACAAGCTCAGTTACTTTGTCTAGCAGCAAAATGCAGGCTGCTATGGCTCGCATACAACTGGGGCAGCCTTTGATGACAGGGTCTAATGAGGCTGATACATACATCACAGGCCTCTGTTTATCTCCATGTAGCTGGGTGAGTACACCTGCAGCAAATCCATTGACTGCATGACAAAACAATGAGAAGCTCTTTTTATAGTCAGGAAGCCCAGTGGCGGGAGCTTCAGACAAAATTTTAATAAGCTCCTTCATCTGCAATTCATTGTCCCATGTGAGTTTGAAAGGGTTTGTAGTGGTAACCTCATATAGAGGAGCCATAAGTTCTGATGCATTTGGAATCCAGTCCCTACAATATTCCACTAACCCCAGGAAGGCACGTAGTTGCCGTACATTTCTTGGCTTTTCAAATTTTTGTAGAGTTTTAACTCGATCTGGGGTTAGGTGATGGATTCCATGTGAAATGCAGTGACCCAGGAAGATCACTTTCTCTTGGCAGTATTGTAGCTTCTCTTTGCTGACTTTGTTGTTACTGTTATAGAGAAACATGAGAAGGCTTACTGTTTCTCTGCTACAAATGTCCTTTGTATCAGAACAAATAAGCAAATCATCTATGTACTGAAGCAAAACTGTGTTTGGGTGTGAGGGGGACCAGTGGTCCAATACTTGCTTTAACGCAGTATTCTATTCAGAAGGGCTACTCACACAGTCTTGGGGCAATCTTGTCCATGCTAACTTTTAGGCCTCATGGGTAAATGAAAAAAGGTGCCAGCAATCTGGGCGTAGGGGCACTGAAAAAAAAAAGCATTCGCAAGATCAATAACTGTAAAGCACGTGCTGGAGGCAGGTATTACACTTAGGAAAAGTGCGGGGGTTCGGCACAATTGGGGTGTCTGCCTCAATTATATTGTTAATGGCTCTCAAATCATGTACCATGTGGTATGTCACTTGCCCACCCTTCTTGTCTGGCTTCTTTGCAATTGGGAACAGGGGTGTATTGGCTTGGGACTTAATTGGTACAACAACCCCTGCTGCTTTCAGTTGAGTGATTTGATTCTTTATCCCCTCTGTCTGAGCAATACTCAGCGGGTACTGTTTAATCTGTGGGAGTTGGGCTCCTGATTTAATTTTTATCATAACTGGGGTGCTGTCCAGCAGACCTACGTCATATTTGCTGGTGGCCCATAAATCAGCGGGAATCACTTCCAATTCTGGTGGGAATGGTGTAGTGGAGTCCTGGATTAAAAATACTCCACAGGCAGAATTTAAAACTTCTCCTCCTGACAGACTACTAACCTTTTGAACTCCTGTAGGAGTGTAGTCTATGCTTGCTAAAATTTGGTTCAAAATGTCAGCTCCTAAAAGATTGGTAGGAACTGTCTGAAACTAACACTTTAGTGACAATTTCTGTTTGCTATCCTAGCCTGAGTTTAAGTGGCTTGGACTCAACCAAATCAGTAGAGGTCCCGGTTAGGCCAACACCAGAGATAACAGTTTTAGATAATCCTGGAGGTAAGTCCTCTATATTAAACACGCTTCGGCTTGCACCAGTATCAATTAAACAGGTTAATTCTCTTTCTCCTCCAGGATAGGGGAGTTCTTGTAAAAATACTTTTACTCTGGCTTCGGGACCATTGTCTCCCCTATTTAACATGATTGACACTGGCATGCCATTTTCCTATGCCCGATCCACTGCTTTTGGCAGAGAACTGGGATCAGCATGAGGTGCCTCTAAGCTCCTTTCCAGTCTACGGTCAGGAAGATGGCAGAATTTGGCTTTGTGTCCTTCCCCATTACAATTGTAGCATATGATTGGCCCCCGATTGCCATGATTTTTGAAATTGCCTTTGCCTCTTCCTCTTCCTTTTCCCCTCTGCTTCCCCATGTACATAACTTTTGGTTTACTGTCTTTCTGGTTAGCCACTTAACCTCCGGAAGAATTTCCCAGTTTAGGACCAGAGCACTTTTTGCGATTTCGGCACTGCGTCGCTGTACCCAAACAAAATTTGCGTCCTTTTTTTCCCACAAATTAGATCTTTCTTTTGGTGGTATTTGATCCCCTCTGCGTCATTTTTAATCGCCGCTATAAACAAAAGAAGAGCGACCATTTTTCAAAAAAACCCAAATTTCTTACTTTTTGCTAAAATTCAAATCCAAAAAAAAAATATAAAAATACATTTACTCTTACGTTCGCTGACAGACGCAGCTCTTCTTATGACACATGGGGTTATGCTCATATCACTAGGAGTAGACTAGGCAAAAATAAAACGGAAGCATAGGTTGGCCCCTCCCAGCTATCAAGAAGCCGGCTGGCGGTATAGAGGATATCTAGAATCCAAAAACTTTCCCCAGTCCGGCCAACGTCTATGCGAGCTACCCTTAGTGGGGGCACGCCGCATAGTGCCCGTTCCATGCTGGTGGCCAGTGGCTAATCCCACTAGAGCCCAGTGACTGGTTCTGTTCCTGTCCCTGGCCAGCAGCATGCCTCTCCGTGGGGAGGCAAGTCTGCTCCGGGTGGCTACCCGCTGGGCCCGTCGGATTGGTGAGTAGACCCTCCTTCGTCTTAGGGCATGGAGAGTGGGCACCTGGGCAGCTTCTAAGGTAGCCGGCCGGTGGGGGCCTATTAGTGGGGACGCATCTGGGGTGGTCATCTCCCGTTCCCCCCCACTCCAATACCCCCCACCCCCACAGTACCGCACCCCGCACTGACCATTCGGAAGACAGCATTTGGCGGTTCGCCGCCATTCGGTGTGGATCACCGTTCGTTCGCCCGCTGACCGCGCCATTTTACCGTAAGCTCGGCTTGTGTTCATGGCATCAGCCATTGTTTGGTAGTCCATGCGATTTTCAGCCTGTCCTCTGGCGGCCCCCAGTGGTCGTTCTCGGTATTACAGGAAGTGATAAAAACAGCAGAAGCACTTCCGTTTTTGCTTGGACAACGTGGCTGACAGACAGCGGTGCAGGCTCTTGAAGTGCAGTGGATTTTTGGCATTGCTCATTCTGGTCACAGTGCTGAGGCATTTAAAACAGCAAGTATAGCTGGCTCTCCCTGGGTGCTGGTAGCGGTGGGTGCAATCCTCCCGGCTCTCCCTGGCTGATAGGTGGGGTAGAGGGGGTGGTCACACAGTGGGGGTGCCGGAAGTCTGGGATGTCAGAGGCCGGCAGTGCTATGGCAGGGGTACCTGCGGAGCAACAATCCACCCCGGGAACCTTGGTGTCCTTGGAACAGCTGAGGGCGGTATTTGGGGAGTTCTTTCCCTGGGCGGGGGGGCCTCAAACCCCCCCCCCCGTCATTCTTCGGGGGAGGATTTGGAACTCTGTGGTCAAGAGAACCCCCGTGGACCTGTCAGAGGGTGAACTGATACCCTCAGACGGCGAAGGTGGTCAGGAGGCTCCATTTTCGCGCGACAAAGCGATAGTGGCCGCTTTGATCACTGATATCCGCGACTCCATGCGGCTTGACCAAGCAGGGGAGTCGCTTGAGTCCACATATATTTGTGGATCGCTTAAGCCCTCTAGGTCCCCTAGGGCCTACCCTTATGATCAGGTGTTTGAACAGGCGGTGTTTAAGGAATGGCTATGGCCGCAAAATTCCTTTGCCTTACCCAAAAGCTTTGCTGTTCGCTACCCCTTTGAGGATAGCTTTACTAAGAGATGGGCTTCCCCAGTAGTGGACCCACCGGTGGCCCGTCTGAATAAGGCAATGACCATTCCCTTGGAGGTGTCTCCATCTTTTAAAGAGGTGGCCGATCGCCGCATGGAAGCAGTGTCTAAGGCACTGTTCTTGTTGGCTGGGTCAGCCATGTGGCCAGCTCTGGCGGCTGCTATGGCGCCGCAGTCTCTTCACGAACACGCTGCCACACTACACACCGGTTTAACTTGTGAGTGTGCACAGGATGAGGTGCAACGTGCACAACACTTGGAAGAAGGTCTCCGCTACATATGTGATGCGACCTTGGACCTGCTTCCCATACTGTCAAAAATGTCTGTTTTTGCAATTGTTATCAGGCGGGTGCTGTGGCTCCGCTCTTGGTCTGGCGACCAGGCTTCGAAGAAAGCTCTTACAGATCTTCCCTTTCAGGGAGGGCATCTGTTTGGCCCACAGTTGGATGAAATCATTAAGGATTTCACGGGAGGGAAGAGTACTTTCCTTCCGGAGCCAAAACGGCGGGATTTTCGCCGTAGGCAGGGCCCTGTTTCTTCAGGTCAGAAGCAGTTTTTTCGTGCACCCGGCTCAGCGGGTAAGAGCTTCAAGTCCGGTAAGTCTTCTGCTGGGTCCAGTAAAAGGCCCTGGCAACATAAGTCCGAAAAAACAAAGGATAAGTCAACCTCTGCATGATGGGTTGCCCCCACCCGACTCACGGGTGGGGGGCCGGTTGCTGGGGTTCGCAGACAGATGGACTGCCCGCATCACCGATTGGTGGGTGCTGGAGGTGGTGTCCTCCGGGTACAGGATAGAGTTCATCTCTCTACCCCCAGAAAGGTTCTTCCCTTCGAACTTAAAACTCCATCAGGGGCGTCGGGAGGCGCTTCTGGGCTCCGTTCGGGCGCTTGCCGAATAGGGGGTGATTGTACCGGTGCCCGCGGTGGAAAGATTTCACAGGTTTTACTCAAACCTCTTTGTGGTGCCCAAGAAGGGTGGTGTCAGGCCAGTTCTGGACCTGAAGGCACTAAACTGCTTTGTAAAGACAGAGATTCAGGATGGAGTCCATCCGCTCGGTCGTGGCTGCCCTGCACCAAGGGGAACTCATGGCGTCCCTGGATATCAGGGATGCGTATCTTCACGTTCCAGTTTGTCTGTCACCAGCGTTTTCTATGCTTCGCAGTGGGAGATCTGCATTACCAGTTTGTGGCACTTCCCTTCAGGCTGGCTTCGTCTCCCCGAGTGTTCACCAAGGTGGTGGCCCCCCATGCTGGCACTGTTGAGACAGAGAGGTATCGTGGTGGTGGCGTACCTCGACGATTTACTCCTGAGAGCAGAGTCAGCTGCGGCTCTGATGGAGAACGTGATAATCACGGTGTCCAGGTTAAAAGAATTTGGTTGGCTGATCAACCTGCAGAATTCATCATTGACTCCATCCTACCGGCTGGAATACCTGGGTCTGATTCTGGACACGGTGTAGGCAAGGGTGTTTTTACCACCGAGCAAGCTCCTGACATTACAGGCAGCAGTGCGAACCCTGTTATCACGCTAGTGGTCCTCCTTACAGTTCTGTATGTGAGTGTTGGGGCTCATGGTGTCGGCTTTCGGAGTGATACCTTACGCCCAGAGTCACTCGGCTCTTGCAGAAGGCGATTTTGTCGCAATGGGACAAATCTCCCCTATCCCTAGACAGACTGATCAGGTTGGATCATCAGGCCCGAGGATCCTTGATTTGGTGGATTCGGGCTCCAGCCCTAAAATTGGGAAAATGTTTTCTCCCCCTCAATTGGTCGATCGTAATGGATGCCAGCCTGTCGGGCTGGGGAGGGGTCCTGGGGCAGTTCTCTGCCCAGGGTCGTTGGTCAGTTCAGGAAGCTTGCCTTCCGATAAATGTACTGGAACTGAGAGCGATCAGGCTTTGTCTGTCCCGTTGGTCGGCGAGGCTGCGAGGCCTCCCTGTCCGGGTTCAGTCGGACAGTGCCACGGCTGTGGCATATGTGAACCATCAGGCGGAACAAGAAGCTCGGCAGCAGCCGCAGAGGCAGTTCTGATCCTTCGGTGGGCGTAACTTCACAGGCCAGCTCTCTCTGCAATCTACATTCCAGGCGTGGAAAACTGGCAGGCGGACTCTCTCAGCCGCCGGACTCTGGATCAGGGGGAGTGGTCCCTACATCCAGAAGTGTTCCGCCAGATTTGCCTCAAATGGGGCACGCCAGAGGTGGACCTCATGGCCTCCAGATTCAATCACAGGGTACAGACCTTTGTGTGCAGAACAAGAGATCCGTTGGCGGTTGCCTCGGACACACTGGTAGCACCCGGGGGTTGGTATCGGCTACTCTACATCTTTGCTCCCCTAAAGCTTCTACCGCGGGTTCTGCGCAGGATAGAAGCAGAGGGAATCCCGACAATCCTGGTAGCTCCGGATTGGCCTCGGCGTCCTTGGTACGCCGACGTGGTGCGGATGGTGACAAATGTTCCGTGGCGTCTTCCGCTTCGCGTAGACCTACTGTCTCAGGGGCCCATCTTGCACCCTGCTTTACCCTCGCTGGCTTTGACGGCTTGGCTTTTGAGTCCCAGGTGTTGAGGGATTGGGGTGTCTCGGACTCCGTGATCCCTACTATGATTGAAGCACGTAAGGGTACTTCACGTAAGATTTATCATAGGACCTGGAAGGCCTATATTGCCTGGTGCGAGACAGGGGGTTGGAACCCCCGCTCTTAGTGTCCAGAGTACTGACTTTTTTACAGCAGGGACTGCACAAGAACCTGGCGTTAAGTACGCTTAAGGGTCAGATTTCGGCCCTGGCAGTTCTTTTTCAATGGCCCTTGACCTCACATTTGTTGATCCGTACATTTGTACAGGGTGTACGTCATGTGGCTCCTCGGATACGGTCGCCTTTGGCGCCGTGGGATTTGAATCTGCTGCTTTCTGTGCTGCAGAAGCCACCATATGAAAAGATCAGGGACATTCCCTTGAGACTGTTGTTGCAGAAAGTGGCCTTTCTGGTGGCTGTTACATCCGCTAGGCGGGTGTCTGAGCCGGCAGCGTTATCCTGCAAGTCACCTTACTTGGTCATTCATAAGGACAAAGAGGTTTTGCGAGCTTCCCCTTCGTTTCTTCCGAAAGTGGTTTCGTCTTTTCATTTGAATGAGGATATTGTTCTTCCCTCATTGTGCCCGCACCCGTCGCATCCCAAAGAAGTTGAACTGCATTCTTTGGATGTGGTGAGGGCTTTGCGGATGTATTTGATTTCTACAGCTTCTTTTCGGAAGTCTGATTCTTTATTTGTGCTGACGAAAGGGTCGTGCAAAGGCACGGCGGCCTCGTCGGCTACCATTTCTCGTTGGATCAGGAAGACCGTGACTCATGCATATGAGGTTCGGGGCAAGATTCCCCCGTTTCCAGTCACGGCTCATTCCACCAGGGCAGTTAGCACTTCCTGGGCGTTTAGACACCAGGCTTCGGTGTTTCAGGTGTGCAAAGTGGCTACTTGGGCCTCAGTGCACACGTTTACTAGGTTTTATAAGATTGATGCCTCAACATCTTCGGATGCTGCCTTTGGCCACAAAGTATTACAAGCGGCAGTTTAGGCGCGGATGGCGCCGTCTGAGAGGGCTTTTTTGTTGGGTACTGTTGTTATAGTTTGCCCACTCCTCTTGATTGGCACAGCTTTGGGACATCCCCATGTGTCATAAGAAGAGCGGCGTCTGTCAGTGAACTTAAGAGTAAAAGAGATTTTATTATAACTTACCATAAAATCCTTTTCTCTGAGTTCACTGACAGACGCAGCACCCACCCCTCTGTGGAGTTTGTACGGCTTGTTACGAACTGATGTGCTATGCAGAGCAGGGGGATTATATGCTAAGGTGAGGACGGCCCCCTGGGAGGGGCCAACCTATGCTTTTGTTTTATTTTTGCCTAGTCTACTCCTAGTGATATGAGCATAACCTCATGTGTCATAAGAAGAGCTGCGTCTGTCAGTGAACTCAGAGAAAAAGGGATTTTATTAAAACTTACCGTAAAATCCTTTTCTCCGAGTTCACTGACAGACGCAGCTCTTCGTGACTTTGTGGGTTTTATGTTCGTCCTACCAGGAGTTAACTAGGCAGGGAAAAGAAATCAGCTGGCCCCTCCCCTGGGGGCCGTCCTCTTTTCCTACATTAAAACCCCCCTCCCAGAGGAGCTCTCCACTTTCAATGCCTAGTTCGCAAGGAGTTGACCTGGCTTCCCTATAGGGAACTGTGGTCCTATTGTGACCATTTTCTTTTTTATTTTATTTTTTCTTTTTTCTGCAATCAAGATGTCCTGCTATCAAGAAGCCGGTCGGGGCATCGAGAGTCTTAGTGCTCTGTACTTTCCCCGACCTGGCCAACATGATGCGAAGCCGGCCCCAACACAGGGACCCGCCGCATCTTACCCGTTCCGTGCGGGTGGCCCGGGGCGAGATCCCCCATATTGGTCCCCTTCCCGTGTCGTTCGGCAGGGTGACTCTGGGCCTGCAGCGACCCCCCCCCCCCCTGCCGAGGGTGGAAAGTCTGCATCCGGGTGGCTACCGTGGCGTCGGACTGGTAAGTGAGCGCCCTGCCTTCCTCCCCACATGGGGAGTGAAGAGGGCCCGACGTTGCTTCCATGTCGCGACCCCTCCCCCCCACTCCCGCCCCCCACCGTCCCCCGTTCTACTCTCCGACTAAGGGTGGGCCACCGATGGGACCTGTCGATGTCCTCGTCACTTTTTTTTTTTAGCGTAAAGACCTGCAGCCCGGGAGAAGTGAGGGGTACACCCCTCCTTCCGTCCCGCGAGTGAATGGTCAGGCTGCGGTGCCATCGGTGGGCCTACGTCTGAAAGGTGGGAGCCGTCCCCCCCCCCCCCAGCGACGTCCGGGTCTCAGTGGGACGGCTTGCTGTGCCCTTCCCCTGGTTATACCCCCTAGAGCGGGGCCCGGTGGGCGTGCCTTGCCCATTCTACGCCGCCCAGGGACACAACCCCGGCCGAAGCGTAGTACAACCGGTCCAGCCCCTTTCATGTCTCGTGATTCTGAGAGCTACGGGGCTGGCCGAAGAACTATCGTCCTGTAGAACTAACGTCTTTTTTCTTTTTTATTTTATTTTTTCTTTTACCAGTGTTATCCTGGTGTCAAGGGATATCCCTTCGGTCCAGTTG
>BLSH010336679.1:1446-28361 GCA_018402905.1 Glandirana rugosa | reverse complement strand
AACCCCGGACCGAACCCGAACGATTTTTGAAATGTCCGGGTCCGTGCCCCGGACACCCGAAAGTTCGGTACGGACCCGAACGTTACAGTCCGGGTTCGCTCAACACTAGCTACAATGTAAAGTAGTGAGTGTACAGCTTGTATAACAGTGTAAATGTGCTGTCCCCTCAAAATAAATCAACACACAGCCATTAATGTCTAAACTGCTGGCAACAATAGTGAGTACATCCCTAAGTGAAAATGGCCAAATTGGGCCTAGGCTGTAAGAAGATTGCCAAGATGTACACTCGCTACTTTACATTGTAGCAAAGTGTAATTTTTTCAGTGTTGTCACATGAAAAAGATATAATACAATATTTACAAAAATCTGAGGGGTGTACTCACTTTTGTGAGATACTGTATCTGCATTTGTGTTCATTTGCGAACATGAGGCGTAAATTACTGAACAAAAAAGCTGATTTTTCAATTTTATTCTACTAAAGAATGCATGGCGCTTGTTTACGTGCCTGTGTGCATAGGCACATTACAATCAATGGGCTGTATTTTAGCTCAGTAAAAAAATAAGCTGTACTGAGCTTTTTCAAGCTGCAGTGTGCAAGAAGCCTAATACAGTACATCGGAAATAAACATACCATCCATCGGCCGCTTACAGAATTTGAGCAGTTGTGCATAACTTCCAGCCCCCAATTCACACTATATCCAAGATCTATAAATTATTATTAGAGTTGAGCGAACACCTGGATGTTTGGGTTCGGCGGGTTCGGCCGAACTTCGCGGAAATGTTCGGGTTCAGTACCGAACTTTATTCCAACTTTACCCCGGACCCCGAACCTCATTGAAGTCAATGGGGACCTGAACTTGAAAATGACTGTAAAAAAGTACTGGAAAGTGCTAGAGGGCTGCAAAAGGAAGAAAAATGGGAGATGTTATTAGATCTGCAATCTGTCCCTCAAAGCAGTAGTAATCTCTACCTAGTCCAGTATCAGATCGTTCTGTAATCAGATTGTTCTGTAATGCAGAATGAGAGATCGTTCTGTAATCAGATCGTTCTATAATGCAGGATGAGAGATCGTTCTGTAATCAGATCGTTCTGTAATGCAGGATGAGATGTTATAGATCTACAATCTGTCCCTCAAAGCAGTAGTAGTAATCTCTACCTAGTTATTATCACTGCAATCTGTCCCTCACAGCAGTAGTAGTAATCTCTACCTAGTTATTAGATCTGCAATCTGTCCCTCACAATCTGTCCCTCACAGCGCCGGCAGCATCCTCTCCCTACACTAACCTGAGAGCATGTGACATGCAGCACTGTGACTCCAGCCTCATATAGAGACTGGGTCACATGATGCACTGGCCAATCACAGCCATGCCATTAGTAGGCATGGCTGTGATGGCTTCTAAGGGCAAACCAGTGAAACGCTTGTTGATTGACTGCCCTGCAGCTATTCAACAGGCGGGATCAAATACCCTAACCCAGATCCCGAACCCAAACTTTTTTTCAAACGTTCGGGTCCGGGTTCGGTACACGGACACCCGAAAGTTTGGTACGGACCCGAACTTAACAGTTCGGGTATGCTCAACTCTAATTATTATCTAGTTTAAGTTCGCCAGGTTTACCCATGTACTTGGTAAAGTGGACGATGGAACTAGGTTGTTCAATTCAAGAGGAGGAATGGGATGAAATCTTAAAAGAGGAGTTCCACCCAAAAGTGGAATCTTCCGCTTTAAGGGAAGGTGACCCCCGACATGCCACAATTGGCATGTCATTTTTTTGGGGGGGTGACCAGGGACCCTGTTTTCACAGGGTCCCAGGTCCACTTCCTCCCCTGGCGCCGAGGCTCCAGGAAGGAAGTCCACCTTCCCCCCTCCCTCTCGGCGATCTTCTGGGACGCGTCACAGGTCCCAGAAGATACGCCGGCCAGTCACAAGGCGCAGGGCGACTCGTGCGTGCGCAGTGCGCACCCAGCTTTGAAGCCAAAGCCGGGTGCCCACACTTATGATGCCGGTGCCGCCGAGGGAAGGGGGCGAAGAGCAAGCCCTCGGGCGACCGCATCGCTGGAGTGAGGGACAGGTGAGTGTCCGATCGTTAAAAGTCAGCAGCTACCCTTTTTGTAGCTGCTGACTTTTACATGGGTGGAACTCCGCTTTAATAATACCCATAAATTCTCAATGGCTTGTGACACTCAGGAATGTAATTTTAAACTGCTTTCGAGATGCTACCGCCAGGGCTGGGACAAGAGGTGGGCAGAAGGGGCTGCTAGCCTGGGTGCAATGATTTATTGCAGAGATGGGGTCGCCCAGACACTAACACTTCAGGGGGCAGGGGGGGCGCAGTTTGGCATCTTTGCCCTGGGCAGAATTGTGCTGGCACGGTCATGTCTCTATGGGAGATTTTCTGTATGTTTGGTGGGCCTGTCCTCCTATTAATAAACTATGGGAATGTGTAATAAATCTTTATAATCGAGTTACAGGCCAATCAGATCCTAATTCTGCAGAAGTGACCCTTCTTTCTCTTTTACCCCAAATTTTACCTCAAGTTAGGAAAGCTCTTCTATGTTTCTTTGTCTCAGCAGTAGGTTAGCAGTTAGTTCTACAATGGTGCATCGCTATATATTTGACTTTTGGTTTCCTTGCACAATATCTGATTTAAGACATAGTGATGAAGAACTGTAGATCGCTTATATTTTTTTATGAAGCTAAGCAGATTGCATCTGTTGTTTTTTTTGTTTTTTTTTCTCTTTGTTCTGTTGAAACTATTTGATAAATGAATAAACAGATATATGTAAAAAAATGAAATACACATAACTGATACATTTAGTAGAGGATAACACATGTTAAGTATAGTGTTTTTGCATATATTTTATTTCTTTATCATTGTCAGGTCTAAAAAAAATAACATTTGAAAAAAAAAACATTTTTTTAGCCAGATAAATATAAAAGATTGTATATGTATACTAAAGGAGGGATGGGCCCCTCCAGTCACCTGTCCTCCATCTATCCATTAAATTGCATGTGCTTCCATTGTGAAGCCTCATATATAGAGTTAGGACTGCAGTATACAGGGAGCCTTGACGAGGCCTGCAGCTTACGCATGCACTTGCAAATGCGTGTAACCAATCCCCTGCCTTTTAAACGCTACTGTTAGACAGGTGAATTTGTTTGGTGACAGACTGGTCGGTAAGTTGAGCTTGGAATTCTTTGTTTTTTGTCTGTAGATGCCCCTCCATAGCTCCTTGCTGTAGTGGCCAGTTATAGGTGGTGGACAGTGACCTTTTTGTATATGTATACTAAGTATTCTTCTATCTGATCTGTAAATGGAGGTTTCACACTGGTAAACACAGATCCTGTTGTATAAAGGAGTACATGTATGGATATAGGGAGTCTGTGTCCAGAGGCATACATCCATACCTGTATGCATGTACATACTTGGATCTGTATCTACCAGCGTACAGCCACATGCCATCACTGACTTGTACAGACAGTTGTACAACACCAATGATTCATGGGCACAGAAATGAAGCAGATTTTTTCACACAGTATATATAGATCCATGTGCCAGTGTGAATAACCCCTTCAATTTATTTTCATTTGTTTTAAAATATTTTCTTATAACATTTTTGTTGTTTGATCTCTCTTTTGAACAAATGTTGCAAAAGTTAATTCCATTCAGCTTATGAAAGTTGTCAAATCACCTTATTGATGATTCTCTTCCAAAATATCAGGCGAAGTTGGAGCCATGACTGACTCATAGACACCTCATGTAGGATAGTTGTGAGTACCACAGACTATATTCCTGCTCTGGCATTCTTACTAATGATTAAGCCACCTTCTGTTTAGAATTACAGATTCAGCTAATATTTTATCATGCTGATTTATATTACGGCACTCCAATGTATCCTTATTATGCAACATAGCATGTAGGTACTGCAGCTCACTGTATTCAACTGCAGTATAAAGTGAATGAAAAACTGACTCCAGCTCAAATCCCAGTCCATTGGTCACGCCCCTCTGACATGTTTCACCCACATTGGGCTTCATCGTAGCAAGTTTTTTTTTTTTTCAAATTCTTTATTTATGTGAAACGACAACAAACATACATCTAGTCAACAATCGTATAATTATACATCCCGAAGCATCAAAGTCAGCATTGATACAGGTTAATTCAAGTCATCAGAAAAAATGGAAATAAAGGAAGCCCTGTGCATATATCCTTGTATGTTCCCTGGCATGTCAGAGACTTTTACATAGGTAATAGCTGGGTAGCGACTATTTGTGTTTCATTTGCATTGCCCAGTATGGGCAGTTTCTATTTTAAATCAAAAGAGGGCTATCATGAAGAGTAATACGGTGCGTGACATTCAGAGGGGGATGAAAGGTAATAGGGAAAGAAAAGTAGAGAGAGAGAGAAAAAAAAAAGGGGGGGTTCCAAGGTGATGAGAGGCTTGGTCCGGGCCATGTAGGTGGCACGAGGGTTTCAATTTTCCAAGAGATTCCCCAGAAGAGACTTCCCTTCGTCCGAATATACAAATATATACCAATATGCACATGTTTTCGAGTAACGTTCTCTTCTGTTGTGAGCGGTCAAAAACATTGAGCAGGTGGTGCAGCACCGACTTTTTGTAAGTCCTCTTCGGTATTTGAGAACAGTGGAGCAGGAAGAAGGCCGGATCCATCGGAATGGGAAAGTCTGTAAAGTTTTGGGAGATCCTCCGTACCTCGGACCAATACGGCTGAATCTTTGAGCAGGACCAAAAAATATGTAGGAGGGTGCCTCTCTCACCCCCGCATCTCCAGCAACGGTCCGATGCCCCTGGGTAACAACTACCCAAGACCGACGAGGTGAGATACCAGCGCGTCAGGAGCTTGTAATTAGCCTCCTGCGCATGTGTACACATGGATGTTTTTAAGGCAAGGTGGATGATGCTGTGGCGCTGTACTTCAATAAGGTCCTATCAAGGTCCCTTTCCCATTTACTAATGCTCGGCATAATGTAGTCATCGGGTGGGGCCATGAGCAGAGCGTACATCTTGGAAAGGGCATGGGGTAGGGGATTGTACCCTCACAGTATGATTCGAAAAGGGTCCGCTGGCTGCGGAATGGTGCGGGGGGGGGGGGGTCCGGGGAGCCAAAGAAATATCAGAGTTGGAACGCTGATCTTAGCAAATTTTATATAGTCTTTTGTATAGTGTATTGCTTTCAATAAACCCTTTTTGGAAAAATAGGCCTCTTGATACCTTTTAAAATTTTATCTTAAAATTATAAGTTATGTTATACTTCGATGTTGATTATGTACCATTTATTTACTTTTCTATTTAGTCTGTAAAGAATCACTGGGAGGGGGAATCTCTTGCGAGACCCCTCAGCATGTGGACAGTAGTCCGGTACCTCATGCCAAATTATTACATTGCACAAAATACCCTAACCACTAAATGAGAGGGACTATAACGGTACCAATATATAGTATAAAGATGTAAAACATTGTATAAAATTGTCAAAAATGTATTGTACAGTATAAAAGAATTTACATATTCCAGAATATAACAATAAGCAAAGAAGACAGTATAAAGCTCTTCCTTATGTTATCTCACTGACCCCACAAAAGTGGGGGATGAGCGACTTGTTTATGACAATTCTTCGACGCAGGTTGTGTTTCGAGGGGGTTATAACCAGAACACTAGAATAAATATTGACATGCATATCACTATCAGTCATCATTGGTTAATACTGGGACTATGACTCAATATAGATAAACATAATAGATGCTACAACAGAGCATCCTGCATTTAAGCCAGCTGGGCATGTGAAAATACAAAATGTTGCTTTATAAATAAATCAAAGGTATTTAGAAAAATCTCCGCATTTATGACTGTTATGTAGTATTGAATAGTGTTGGTTTATCTCTCCTCTTCTGTGTGTAAAGAGGTGAAGAGACAAGACAGAAGCAACCAGATACCAATCTTGCATGAGCAACTATTGTATATCCTACTATTTTGTAACCTTAAGCTAGATATGCATTATAAAGCAATAAAGTCCTATTAACTGTGATAACTGTGATAATATATTGAATACAAAAAAAAACACTTCAGCCCCGGAAGGATTTACCCCCTTCGTGACCAGAGCACTTTTTGCGATACATCACTGCATCACTTTAACTGACAATTGCACGGTTGTGCGACGTTGCACCCAAGCAAAATTGACGTCCTTTTTTCCCCACAAATAGAGCTTTCTTTTGGTGGTATTTGTTCACCTCTGCATTTTTTATTTTTTGCGCTATAAACAAACAAAGTGCGTCAATTTTGAAAAACAATTTTTTTTTTTTACTTTTTGCTATAATAAATATAAAAAAACAAATTTCTCAGTTTAGGCCGATATGTATTATTGTAATAATTTTTGGTAAAAAAAAAATTGCAATAGGCGTATATTGATTGGGTTGTGCAAAAGTTATCGCTTATTATTATTTATTTTTTTTACTAGAAATGATGGTGATATGCGATTTTTATCGGGACTGCGACATAGCAGCAGACAGATCAGACACTTTTGACACTTTTTTATGACCAATGACATTTATACAGCGATCAGAGCTTTAAATAGCCACTGATTACTGTATAAATGTCACAGGCAGGAAAGGGGTTAACACTAGGGGCCGATCAAGGGGTTAAAGCAGAGTTCACACCCACAAATACATCTTTATATATTTAAAATCCTCTATGCATGATGAATCACCTTTGGAAAAAAAAATTATACTCACCCTAAGTGCTCTGTTATTATGTGGTCCCTGTAATCTTCCACTTCCTGATCCACGGCATTCCGCATCACTTCCTGCCTCGCCTGGGCTCATGGGAGATGTGAGTCATCATTTCCCATGAGTCAGTGGGCATCCTTGAGCTGTAAAATCGTGTTATTTCCAGACAGGAAATGACGAGATTTTGTGGGGGAGAGACATGTTATCTATGTTGCCATAACAAGGGGGAGGGACCTTCCTCCATCACTGCCATTGTTATGGCAACGAGACATACACTCGAGATCGAGAGGTGCATGCTGGTTAACCAGCATGCACCTTATCCAGGAAGAGACTCGAGGAGGCTGCAAGTTGGCTTCACATGCCCACAGCTAAGATGGCAACTCCCAGTAAAGAAAAAATCAGCAATGTAAGTACAAAACAAATAGAAAGACTACCCGGATTAAAAGCTATTAATTACTTTATTTGTGTAATGAATACTAACTCGGTGGATGTCAGCAAAAAAATAAAAATATGTGGGGGGAACTCCGCTTTAAGTGTTCCCTAGGGAGGTGTTTCTAACTGTGGGGGGAGTGTAGTGACTGGGGGTAGAGAGAGAAAGCTGTTTCTGATCACAGGAAACAGCAGATCTCTCTCCACTTCCCTGTCAGAACGGGGATCTGTTTGTTTACATCAACAGATCCCTGTTCTGGCTCTGTGAGGAGCGTTCGCGGGTGACTGACTCCCCCTACAGTCTCTTAAAGCACTGCCGTACAGCTACGGCGATTTGTGCAACAGAGCCGACCTGCTGGACGGCAAGTGGTTAGAGACTCCACTTTTGTTGAAAAAAGAAATTCTCCCCTTTGTAATCTATTTATGTACATTACAGGGATTTTAACCACTTGCCGACCACCAACCGCAGGTTGACGGCGACAAGGTGGCTCGATATCGCAAATCGCCGTCATATGACGGGGGCCAGGGAGCGGGTAGGGCGGACTCGATCTCCGCCGGCTACCCGCGGTGCCCCCCCCCACAGTGAAAGAACGGAGGTCCGTGTAAGTAAACAGGGATCTCCGTTCTGTGAGGGGGGAAGGGCTGTGATCACAGCCTTCCTGTAAATGGAAGCTGTGATCACGCCCCTTCCCCTGCCAGTCAAACACTGTCACAGTTAGAACACGCCAAGGGAACACAGTTAACCCTTAGAGCGCCCCCCAGGTTAACCCCTTCACTGCCAATGGCATTTACACAGTAATCAGTGCATTTTTATAGCACTGATCGCTGTATAAATGCCAATGGTCCCGAAAAAGTGTCAAAATGGTCCGACATGTCTGCTGAAATATCGCAGTACCGCTAAAAATCGCAGATCGCCGCCATTACTAATAAAAAAAACCCCCAGAAATGAATTCTCACCATCCGTAAACGCGGCCACTTTTGTGCAAACCAATCAATAAACGCCAATTGCAATTTTTTTTTATCACAAATATGAGGAAGAATATAAATCGGCCAAAACCGTTGAAAAAAAATGTTTTTTTATATTTTTTTTTTTTTGGGATTTGTATTTTAGCAAAAAGTAAGAAATGTGCGTTTTTTTGCAAAATTGTCGCTCTTCTTTTGTTTATAGCGGCAATCAGAAATGACGCAGAGGTGATCAAATACCACCAAAAGAAGGCTCTATTTGTGGGAAAAAAGGACGCAAATTTTGTTGGGGTACAACGTCGCACGACCGTGCATTTGTCAGTTAAAGCGACGCAGCGCCAAATCTCAAAAAGGGCTCTGGTCCTAAAGTGTGAAATCCTTCCGGGGCTGAAGTAGTTAACAAACTTTGGTGCAAATTCCTATTTTATGTTATTCTGAAGAAATAGATGTTTGTTTGTCTGGGTCTATGTGCAAAATGAATGTGAATGGGAGTGATTTTAGAATGATCAATCAGCTTGCAAGGTTCTAATAAGGAAAGTTGCAGAGTCTGTGTCCATTTAGACACCATCTCCCTTTGTAAGTATCTCACCAAAAAATGGCATTTTTGTTGCAGGGGATCCACGAAATTTGACTTGTATCTTAGTGCAGACTTCTGGGAAAATCAGTAATCTAATCACACAAGCAGGAAATGACATTTCTGGGGGGTATTCTGTACTTCATCTGTGTACAGAACTCCTTTAGGTAGCCATATTTATTGTATTGCATTTTGCAGAAAATGACAGCACTGTAGATTGAAAAGGGAAAGGTAATTTTTAATAATATTCAATTACACTATGATTTGTTTAGCAATTATACATGCTGTATTTCTTTTTATTTGCTATTTTTTCCAGAAAAGTTGAGTGAGGTTTTGTATCAGAAGAGAGTTAAAATACAGCCAATTAAATATTTATCTATAATTCTAGTTAAAGGGGTTAAGTCAAAACAGTTTTACCTTAATGCATTCCCTGTATTAAGGTTAAAAAAAATGCCCCACTATCTGTTTCCCTTTTCAAGTCCCTAAACACTTACCTTGTTCCTCTCACTACTCCAGCACTGTCCTGGGTGCAGCACCATTCACCTCACTTCCTGGTCTCACAAGAGGCACTGACCATAGTTTCCTGCTGATGTCAGTCAAACTCCTGTGAGGAGGAAGCGGGGGTTTGGCTTACTGGCACTGTGTGTGTCAATGGATGCACACATCCCAGCTTGGGAGCATGTGCACATGGGTGCCCTCTTAGTACCCTGCTTGCTAAAGAGGCAGCTGGAGGAGGAAGGAGTGGACAACACTGGTGGGGCACTGCCAAAGAAGAGCTATGTGACCGCTCTGTGCAATATCATTGCACAGAGCAGGTAAATATAACATTGATTTTATTTTAACACAAAAAAGTTGTAATATCGCTATAATATTATGATGTCACATTGTGTGTTAAATATTTTTCATTATCGTATACACGTACTGGTTAAAAAATAATGTATAATTGAATAAATCTCATTCTGATATCTACTTGCCAGTGGCTTCACAACTAGGCAGAATATTTTATGCAATAACTAATTTCATTGTTTTTATTAGTAGCACCGTAGTTTTCTTGACCTCCAAGTACCCGCAGCTATAATCTTTTATTACTACTGGGAGATAATGATGGATTGATATAGAAAACACAACATAACAGATTGTAATGTTGGAAACACACTGTTTTTTTTTTTTTTTTTGCTTATGGCTTAAGTGCTTAGGTGTCCCTAATGTTTATGTGACAACTTGTGTTGGCTGCTGAACGCACTTATTACCATACACTGGGGAGATGGTTATAGATGGATATTAAGCTAAATTACCTCAAGGGATTCCCTAAATTGTGACAGTGTAAACCATAAGGTTTGATGATTTCCCTGGCTACTGCTATCTTATCTCCTCTAGAGCATGGACAGGAGCTCCGTGGTGCAGTCATATCTGACAGTGCCATTAGAAGCTCATTTTACGCCAGCCCTGGGTTTTCAGATTATTTTCTCTTCCACATTTCCCACTTAGTTGTCACATTAAGATTTATCACTGTGCAGTCCATCTTGAAATGAAATTTACCAATAGCTTTTTTCTATTAGTTGAAGACAGAACTGCTTCGTTGTAACCCTGGGATAGAGATATGGGGACATAACCATTCTCTGTAGATAGGTAATGTAGATGTAAGAAAACAGCTTCATGTACTATGTTGTAGTAATGTTTTCTTTGAATTATTTATCGTTAAACTGTGTTTTTTACCTATATTTTTCCAATTCACAGGCCTTGACAACATAATTATATTCCTTGCCCATTTGCTAATACACATTTTTATAGAAGAAAGCATACTTACTTTTAGTAAAGAAGGACAATTCCAATTTAGAATAGGCTTATGTGTGGCAGTCGAGATGTGTTCCGTTTCTCCTTTCTTTTTTTTTAACAGTGCCTTTTTGTTATACTATGTTGTGGAAGCAATGTTAAATTGCGCACACATTTTCCAGTTTTTGAAATTGCATCTATAAAGGTGAAGGTGGCATGTACTGTGTCTGTTTTCTTACTCAGTTGAACATGTGTATAGATGAAGGACACAGTAGGGCTTATGTGACAACAAAGAAAACTCTGATGCCATAGACAACACCAAATTAACTGATATAAACAATGCTTTGTGTAGAGTGTTCTCTGCATTCGATGGTAGATAGTTAAAGCCCCCCAAAATAGATAAGCAGACAGATAGACCTTGGTCAGTTCTCATAAAGCTTTACTAAGCCCACACCATAAAAAATATCAATAAATGCTGTATTACATGCTGTCCATATAAACCCTGTCACTATGAAATTTGATTTCTGTATTCTGAAAAAAAACCTGTTTGATCCTTCTGTTCTCTATCTCCCCCTTCTATCCAAGTCCCCAATGCAACTAGGGATTTTGCAGAGCAGTGTTGGCAGATTTGCACATGCTCAGCTTTCAGTCTATTGCTACTGGAAACATAAGGGCTCATACACACAGGCATTTTTTGACACCAGCGTTTTTGGGCATTTTTTGCAGCTCTCCATGTTATTCAATGGGGTTATAAAAGGGCAGACGTTTTTGAGCTGTAGAGGGCGTCGGCGTTAATGAGCTGAAAGTAGAATGTTTTGGCGTTTTTTGATGCTGATGCCGCAAAATGCTCACTAACGCTCACTAACTTAGCTCACTACTTAGATTTTTTTTTTTTTTTAAATAATTACAGTGCCATCATACACATACAAAAATAGAAGAGACAATGTAAATCAGTGTGTGTTTAGTATCAATTTAATTCCACTACCTTGTCACAGTGGGAGTCTAAATATGGCTGTGTAGTCCACTAGGCACCAGAGTAAGGCCAAGTACACTCCGTAATGTAACAGACATTCCGCTCTCCCCTCTATGCAACACGTGTTTATAAAGACACTTGTGCTAAGTGGTATGGTTGATACTAAGCTTTCCCAGCACAGAACACTGTAGTTTTGAGAGCTGGAGGAAATCCTTTTACCAAAAGGGTATTGTAGCCTCCTCAGCGGTTATCCTGAGTGTGGCTCGGGGTTCATTTTTATTACCAAAAGCGGTAACCCCAAGCCACACTCGGGATTGCATCGCAGGATCCAGGCAAAATTACTTACCTTGTCCCCAGGACTCGCCTGATGCCTCTGAGCTCAAGGCTCCGTTCCCTGTGGGCGTCGCATGGGGGCGGAGCCCGATGGCAAATTCAAAAAGTGAAACACACATACAGTACACTGTAATCTGTAATATTACATTACTGTATCAAATCATTTCACATCCCTTTTGTCTCTAATGGTTTGTCCAGTGCCCTGCATGCACTTTTATATTATATACTTGAGAATGTCCATGGCTTCCAAAAAACATCCCTTTACGTCAAAAGCATTTTTGATCAGCTAGAAAACAGCGATAGTAAATAAGAATCATTACTAATACATAGCATCTGATGTTAGATAAAGTCCTCACAGCGATGCAAGCAGTGCTGTGGGGACTTTATCTAACATCAGATGCTATGTATTAGTAATGTTTTATGATTTTAAAGCAGCTGCTCATTTAAAAGTTATATTGTGTAACTATGCTCTTTATGTCTAAAGCGCTGATATTGGCACATATGGTTTAGGGTTTAGTAGGAAGTGTCATTTTTGTTTGAAACTAAATAAGAATCATTTACAGAATTGAGTGATACTGATTTGTGGGGAAATTCGTCATCAGACACTGAAAGTGACAACAGCGACAATTCTGCAACTGAGCAAATTTCAGTGTTTTGATTGGATTACATTATTGAATACATTTTTTTATTATTATATTATTAATATATTCATATTTTTGATAACTATTTATAGTTATTTATTAAATTATAATTTATGATTTCATTGTTTCAAACTTTATCATACCCAGGATGTCTACTATACTCTTGTTTGGATAGATTTAAGTGAGTTATTTCTAAGAATTACAGGCCTACAATATAAAACGCCAAGTTTCTATGGGAAAAAATGTACCGCTTTGAGAAGCAAAAATCTGACATAATCATACCACCAGGGGGGTTAAGGCATTTTCTATCATCAAAAGAGCAATCACAAAACATAATATGCAGGGATACAAGAATACAAAAAAATAATTTCATTGGGGCATTAAAAGTAGACAGTGAGGCTGATTTACTAAAGGCAAATATGCTGTGCACTTGATTTAAAGGGGAAGCTACTGAATCTAATTTTAAATAATATTAACAAACAAAATGTATAAAAGTAGTCCCATTTTCATAAGGTAAGGATTTCAGCCTCTGATGGATTCTTGATGCTGCCTGATGTATTTAGCATCAAAATTATGGGGTCGTTAGTTAATGTACAACTTACTAAAGCCTCGTGCACACACTGCAATTGTCGTATGACCACAGGTCCAACTTTTCCCAAAATCGGCTGTCCCTGATTTTGTCTAGCTTACTGACGGGAGTAAAGTTATCATTCGACAAATGCGAACATAGTGACGTGCTACGAGCGTATAAAGAGGAAGTTCAGTTTCTGTGCGTCACCCTTTGGGCTCCTTCTGCTAATTTTGCGTTTACAGGACCGAACACTTCCGGCTCGTTCCTGGGTTCCGAACATGCGTGTTTGTACTTTCAACTTTTGTTTGTCCAACTTCTGTACAGACAAGCCAAAAACCGGACGACGCCTTGTCGGCAGACAAAAGTTTTCTAGTCGGCTCATACAGCTTTTGTTGGATGATAATTGAAAATCAGATGTCGAATGGAGTGTCGATTATTGTATCGTGTGTACGGGCCTTTACTTTTAGACAAGGTCACTAAGCTACCCACCTCTGACTTTTTTGATCATGATAAAGGTTCTTTCTTATCACTTTATCTAGCATGAAAACAGAAATTAACCATATTCACAGGGTTTGAATCACTGGGTTGGCCATTTAGCCAGTGAAAACATGCTTCCCATGAAAATTTAGCAACTCGTACACGTCGCTGGATTGGGTTCAGGCTTAGGTAAGTATCCTGGGTCTCTCCCTCCTGATTGGCTAAGGTGCAGCAGCAGGAGCCATTGGCAAGGGGAAGGGGCCCAGAGCACTGGTGGGGGACCCGAGAAGAGGAGGATCGGGGCTGCTCTGTACAAAACCACTGCACAGTGCAGGAAAGTTTGAAATGTTTGTTATTTTCTTTAAAGAACATTTTTTTCTTTACAATCATTTTAGCAACTAGTGACACCACTGGCCCCATTCATGGAGCCCAGATAGTTAAAAAAATGACATGGGGTTTCATCCCCAATTCAAAACAGGCTCTTTAGGTCTGGTATGAATTTTAAGGGGGGCGCCCATGCAAAAAGAAAAAAGACATTGGCATATTGGATGGGCATCTTAGTGAATGCAATATGCAGGGAATTATTATTGACATAAACACACAGATACACGCACACAGGTTGAACTGGATGGACTGGTGTCTTTTTTCAACCTTACCAATTATGTAACTTCTGTATTTAACTATATGTATGGATTTTTAGGTCCCCCCTAAAAGCCCACACCAGGTCCTTATCCGAGCATGCAGTCCAGCTGGCCAGGAAAGGGGCTAGATGCGCATCCCCCCTTCCCGAACCACCCCATCCCACATGCTCTCCACATTGGGGGTGCCTTGCCAGGGGTGGGCCCTCCTGGCAAAGTACCTTATTGCCATGTAGATGAGGACAAGGACCTCTTCCTCACAACCCCACATCCCAGGCCTGGTTGTTGAAGGAGGTCTGTGGGTATAAAACTTATTGAAATTTGGACTTGTCTCACTCTTTCTTTCTTACGCTTTCTGCTCAGAACAGGCAGCTGTAATTCTTGACCTTTTTTCTACTAACACAGATTTCAACAGTGACAAAGACAACATCTAATCCACCCATTAAGTCTCTGAGGGATCTGGAAACCCTATTTTAACTTGAAAGTAGAAGGCACAGACAGGAATTCAAGCAGTCTTATTATTAAACAAATAAAGGGCCTTACTTGCCAGTGGCAAAGTCACTCTAGCACCTCCTAGTATTTTTTTCAGATTAGGGGTTCACTGTCCCTTCCATGTTTCTCATGTAGGTTAGCTATTGCAGCAGAGAATACAGACAGACACCAAGGTACTTGACAGTAACATGCAAACTGTTCTAGTTTATTGAGCATGAAGGCAGAACTTATGAAATGAAGGAATAATAGTTGATTATTTACAGTAATAATTGGCTTTATGCCCAACTCTGGTTGTCAGTGTGTGACCTCGAAGAAACAAACTTCAGCTGGTCAGCAACCAACTTAATTGTTGAAAAGTGTCTTTTCCTACACATATGTAGCACCCTCTAGTGTGCAACTAGTGTAGGTAAATTTATTTTGTTGACTCATGGTAGATGTGTGAGTCTATAATTAGGATGGGATACGGCAGGTCAGACTGGATGGCTCTACAGAGCAGGTCTCTGGGACCTACCCCTGGAAGTTAATAGGTGGACGCCAGAAGGTCCTGTTCTGCATACTTGAGGGAATCTGGTCAATCTCCAGGCAGAGAACCTGGCAGGGTGGCTGGGTCAGCCCCTAAATATGGTGTAGCCTGGCCAGCAGGGGAGTTGGGTGGAAGACGAAGTGCTGAAGTTTCTGTTGTGTGGCCTGGGAGGGGAACCTTGGGTCTGAGGGCTCTGTCTCCATATGGAGCTGAGGAAAGGAAGGAGAGGAAGCCTAAGAGAGGGATCTCCATTACCTTTGGGTCTTGTGCAAAAGACATCCATACTGGTATGGGAGGATCTGATCAGTTGGAGGCCTGAAAAGGGTTCTTGCCCAGTGCAACGGGAAGCAAAGGACAGCACGAGTACCTCAGCGCACCCAGGGGCATATAAGGGGAGAGGCTGCCAGACATCCTATACTTTCCAGGGACAGCATTGTGCTAAATACCAATTCCTTGTCATGGGGCATTCTTTAGGGCAGCTAGGTGGGCTGGTAGTAAAAACAAGTATTTCAGTGTTATCTTAGGCAAAGGGGAGTCACTGTCCTTCTCTGGTTGTCAGCGCTGGATATAGATCATCCGCTCCCACAGGTAAGAGAGGCTGTCCAGCCGAATAGCATTCTCTCTCTGTGGAGAACCAGCGTGTGGTGCAGCGTGGGATGCCGCCGGAAGTCCAGGAAAGTGACATCAGCAATGGGGAGCATCCGCATTTGCCTCAGACCTCTGAGGAACATATCCAGCACTGACAACCAGAGAAGAACAGTGACTCCCCTTTGCCTAAGATAACACTGACATGCTTGTTTCCACCTTCTTTTTGAGAGTATCCATTTGGCTGTTGTGTGCAATAAATGTGCTTATTACTAAAATACTACGCTCAGTTTGGCATGCCCTGTTCTTCCTTTTTATGGCTAATGAGGTTAAAGACTGTCCAGTACAAAATCCTGCCCAAATCAGTGGGAAACGTGTTATACTTTTTGCTGCCATCACTGCTATCAACACCCAGTTGCCTAACTATGACTGGGACCAAGTGTTACGTCAAAATAAGTACTGCATATGTCAGTACATCCCGGTCAGCCAAAGGAGATCCGAAGGTGTGTGGTTAGCGAGCCTGCAATCGGTTAGGCATTTGCCACTACTCCTGTGGAAGAAACCAGAGAGTTGCAGTGGTTCAGAGTAGGGGCAAGGATGAGCCATGATGGGAGATGAGAGATGCCAGACCAGTCCAAATTGTTCCACTGGAGAAGCCAGCTGCAGAAGTCCACCCTGTCAGCCCCACCTGGAATGAGCCATATTATGATGACTATTCATCCTCAGGTAAGCCAGTGGGGAGTGGCAGTGGAGGTGAGATTGACTGGGAGTCTTCCAGACTGGAAGCAGAGTTTGGGCCCCTGGAAGCAGATGTGGAGTTGTCCCAAGAGAGTCTGAAGAGGAATGGGAATGAGGGGTTACTCAAGAAGTCAGAGATCTGCAAGCAGGTCCACCCGAGGGGCAGGTAGGACAGATGGAGAGGTCTGTTAACCCTGAACAGGCAGAATGAGCAGCGGAAGTGTATCAGCTTTTGTCCTGTGTGGATGGACTACAATTAGACCGTGCCCATACTCAACATCAGGTCCAGATGGGACTGTTGGGCATCTGGGGCAGGACACAGGCCCAGAACACAGCCTATAAACCTTAGATTACCTGGTCCCCATAGGAATGTGTTCTTCCAGTGCAAGGCAAGTGAAGGGCGCTCCCCAGATTCTCCAGGTTTTAGCGGGATGTACAAAGAAGAACTACATTGAAGTGGGAATTAGACTTGGACGAGCTGGTCTGGGACTTCATGTCGCCAAATCCCAAAGGGGGCCTCATAATCCAGAACCTTGGGCCCCATTCCAAAACATTAGACAGGAGTGGAGTCTGGGAAGGGCCATCTTCAGGGATCATGTGGTGATTGTCAAGGCCGGATGACCCAACTGGAGTTATTCAGTGGCGACATGGAATTCCAAGGGAGAAAGTACCACACTGCCAAATCCTGAAATGTACTGTCGAAAGGGGTTGATGCAGGATTCCAGCCTGAAGACATGACAGCTGCTGCTGCTGTGATTGCAAGGGGAGATCCATTACCCTTTCCCTTTTCCTTTAAGTGAACTGGGCTGGACCAGTGTCACCCACCTTTTTTTCAGAAATGTGATCCAGAGAAGAAGACATTTGGGTGAGGCCTAGAATACCGCTAAGAGACTGCTATTGTGGAAGGCTCCTCCTCAATATTGTTTTAAAGACTTTTGCCAACTTTAAAACTGTTTTTTTTTCTATCAGCAAGATCCTACCCCCTTGCTGACAGAATGCTTAGCTAGTTTAGTTAGATGTGAAGGATTGTGTTCCTTTTTGTCTTTTCTGCAGGGTCACCATGGACAGCTGTCCTCTCACTCAAACGTAGGTCTCTTTGAAGTGTTTTCTTCTGGAAATTAAAGTTTCTGCTGAGAGGGCTTCCCTCAATGGGGAGGTGCTCACATAAAACACAAATCCCAATAAGTTTCCATTAGACATTACCTTGAAACTATAATGGTATACATGATGTAGAATTCCACATGGATTGGAAGAAAAATAGATGAAATGTCTTTCTCAAATGTATAGATGAAATAGGTTTGAGCAGGTAGACATATTCATTTAAAAGTTGAATGTTAAATTTTGGCATTTACATTTTTTGGTATATTTTACTATTATTTGTTTCTTTGAAGCCTCTGAATGTTAAACTTCAATATAAGGATCAATTTGGCAGTCTATGCTGTATTTATAGAGAGAATGCTATGCAAGAAATGTGTAAAATCCCCCCTGAGTGGTGTCGTTTTTAGATATCTTTACAGACAGTAAAAAACTATGAAGAATTCACTCTGGTAGGCTGTGCTGTGAGTATCCTAAAATAATATTGAAAAGGGCACTTTAAAACAAAGAAGATAATCTGCTTTGAACTTTTTTTTGTTTGCAGACAATATGACAGTAAAAAATGGTTCACTGTTTCTCATACAAATAATAGCTGCCGGTAGATCTGATATTATTAATGTCTTCTCTTGTCATTGGGCATACACAGACATTTTGTACATAAACATTGCAATGTGTTGTTCCATGTGTCACAAGCAATAAACCCCAGACCTTTGCAGATGTAGTGATATGCTGACAAAGCCTCAGACAAACTGCTTAGTATTGTATGCCAGTTGAATCTAAATTAGATTTCCTCTTTTACTGAGGTGTCAACTGGCAATACGTGCAATAAATGTAAGTCCCACTTTAATATTACTTATATCAAATTGGTTTTAATGTAAGTTCAGTAGATGTGTATATCACTGAAAGAAAACTCCAAGAAAATATTAGGGATTTGATCATTATTTAATAAAACCACGCCTTGGTGTAGCAGTGCATTAAGCCCCTGTTGGTGCAAAAATGTGCCATGGGCATAGGAGGAAATAAAGGGAAAAATGAAAAAAAAAAACATTTTGCATCTGGATGTTCACAATATATGTTCATTATAGTTGACAATGATGTTGGCATTATGTAATATATGCAATAAAGTAGTTGGAACAAGATAAGTGTCTAAAGTTTCTTATATAACAAGCAGACACTAAGGCAGTGGTTCTCAACTCCTGTCCTCGGGACCCACTAACAGGCCAGGTTTGCAGGATAACTTAAATGCATCACAGGTGATATAATTTGCTGCTCAGTGATTGCAGTAATCTAGTCTGCATCTCCCCAATGTAATACTTAAAATCTGGCCTGTTGGTGGGTCCCGAGGATAGGAGTTGAGAACCACTGCACTAAGGGGTTGATTTACTTAAACTGGAGAGTGCAAAATCTGGTGCAGCTCTGCATAAAAACCAAACAGTCTTCAGGTTTTTTTGTCAAAACTTAATTGAACAAGCTAAAGTTAGAAGCTGACTGGCTACCGTGCACAGCTGCACCATATTTTGCACTCTCCAATTTTAGTAAATCAACCCCTAAGAGTATGTATTCTAAGTTAACCTCAATGGACTATACATGAGTGTGTATACTGTATATCACCAGAGAGGTCTCTGATCTGTTTACCACTAATATTGGTACTATGGAGAACCTAAAAATACTCAGATGGTAGTGGGGGGCGGGGGGATAATAGGGGGAAACCCATCTCTCCCTCTCCTTAGCACACTGAATCTCCCCAGTTTAGCTAATACATGTATAGAGAGTGCTAGTGGCAGTGAACAACAAATTCTATTGCTGTAAAGGGGATTGAAAGGATGTCAATGTGATCCCCATGGGAACCATGTTTTGGCTTAGATGTGTAGTGAGTTGTTTAGGCATGCTCTATTCTCTGGATGTCAGAAATGCATTTATATAGATTGATTTTGGGTGGTCTAGCTGGGTGCCTCCACTTCACGGCTTTTAAGCATCTTCTAGCTGTCAGAATGTGGTTCATTAATTTAATGGAATATCAAAGGAGATTAATTATGGGTAGGTCAAGGATGAAAATAACCAGTTAAAGAGGAACAGGTTGGTCAATTAAGGTGTCTAAAAGGGATTTAGTGATTCACCAGAAAGTTATATTTTTAAGGCATTCCTGGTAAATGTGGTACTGAGTATTGCTTCTCCAGCAGGCAGAGGGAATCACCGGCATTTAGCATGTGAAGGAGCTCTGGAGTGTGATGCCAATGGAAGAGTATTTTAATAAATTGATTTGGAACTCATATGGAAGTTTTCTTGGCATTGCTCCATATCCCCTTCCATTCTTCTAGCTAAAGTTTCTTTCCCAGAAAGCTTTCTCGTTTACCCATATATTAGTGTCAGTAAAAGGATTGGTGAACTCTGTGTTTATGTGATGATATATGTCTGTTATCAAGTATTTTTAGAAAGGGTTTTCCAGGCAAAATGGAGGTAACTATAATGTGTATAGAAATTAGGTATTTGGGGAGGCTGCAGAGGTTAGATGTAATCGAGTTTTACATTATACTCAAATGCCCCTAGTGGGTTATGAGGGACAGTATGCTGAGGCTATTAATTGGAGGTGTGATTGGTGTAATCCAAAGCCTCTCAAACGCTATCTGTTAAAGTTTGTAGGGTACACCAAAAAGTCTAATGGTGCAGGTGTGCTGTTTTTGCATTATTTAAAGATATCTGAGAATCTGAGGTCCCTTTGAGATTTCAAAGCTAAAAGAAACGATCCAACTACTCTATGTCTGCTGTAATTCCAAGTGAATTTCAGTAGAGCATGTTGTTAAGCATTGATTTCTTTTAGAGGAACTTGAATTGGTAGAGTTTCATAGATATAGACCAGTTTAGGTGTTTTAATAGATTTTTTTGCTTAGCCAGGACAACTGAATTATTTTCCATTTCTGCAAGTAGTTTTTAAGTTCTCAAAATTATAGAAATAAATTAGTGCTATATAATTTAGATACTTAAAGGGGTGGGGCAAATTTACAGATATTTTATTTTATCAAGCTGTATAGTTATAATTAAATGAGGCTTGTAAGGCAGAGAGCATTTCAGCAGAATTCACATATAACATACTAGGTGTGAGACAGCTGACATGTTTCCACATCGTTTAGGGAGAGACCATAATGGTTTAGCCAAATCAAGAGAAAATTATCTTCAAAGAGGGAACGTTTAAATTGGTGGTCACAAAGGCTTACAGCGGAGATGTCCACAGATTGGAGTATGTAAGTAGACTGTGGTTCAGTAAACAAAAAGACAAGAGACAGTGGACAGCCTTGTCTAGTGCTATCGGGTAATGGGAATGGGATGGACATGAAGTGACAAGGGGCAATTTAAATGGTTCAGAGGGAGTAGTGTATAGGCCTTTCCTGAGGACTGGGCATCAAGAAAGTCGCTATATAATTTAGTCACATAGGATAAAAGAGCATACTTGAAATGTATAGATAAGCAAGGTCCTCAGAATATTTGCATTGATTTTTATCACTTGGTCTAGTTCCTCAATACCTATGGGTGTATTGATAAATTCAAAGTCTGCTTTAGATTACATACACACACCCACACCCACATGGGTTGAACTGGATGGAATGGTGTCTTTATTCAACCTTACCAACTATGTAGCTTCTGGTAGGCCCCTAAGTGTAATGTTTTTTCTGTGGCCCCTGTGGTTTCAATCACTTAAGTGTCTTTGGCTATTCCATAATGTGGAGCTTTGGCTGATGATCTGAGTGTGAATTTCATATTCTGGACTCTTACCTCTTGAACCAGTACATTGGAATCCTTTTTCCTTGGGAAAAAATGACATAGCCTTTCAGAGAAGAAGGTCCATCCTCCTCTGATCCTGAGTGGAAGGGTGGGGTTATGGAGCTGTTGGCTAGAGAGCTTTGAAAGAACTGCATAATTGGAGTTGGTTATGAAAAGATGTGCACCTTTGGCAGAGGTAGTTGTTTCAGGGTTATGGACAGTAGGATCACTGTACCAGGGTTTAGACCAAGCAGCATTTGGGCTTCAATGGCCTGTTTGCTGTGTAGGCCTGTGGGTGGGTGAACATCATCAGAAGTGAGAATATGTCCATTGTCTAGGGGTAAAGTTAGGTCAAGGCATGCGCTGTTGGGATCCCTGGACCTGGATGTCTTTGAGCTTGAGGGCAGCATTTGGTTGCCCATCTGTTGTGGAAGGGTGGAAGCAGGAAGTAGTGGGGATTTAACCAGAGGGTTGGAAGTGGCCAATAGTCTCCACCTCAGATTCCTGTGACAGAGTGATATGAGTAATCATATGGAGGGCTTGTTATCTGCCAGGGTGGTCTTTGAATGTTGGCTGCATACGTGGCCAGGGTGGAGATGCCAACTGGGTAAGTCACAGCAGGTGGTGGGCTCAACACCACAGGAGAGCAAGGCTTTGGTGGTTGCATGGTCCTCTTGCTGTGGTTCTGAGTAGGGATGGACTCCCGGTTCGAGTCGAACATATGTACGACTTGAACATTGGGTGTTCGCCTGTTCGGCAAATCCCGAACATTATGGGGTGTGCGTGGGAAATTCGAGCGCCCCATAATGTATATAAATCGTGAGAAAATGCCACCCACTGATTGGCCAAAGCATGCACATGAGCTGCATGCTTTGGGCAATCGCAACGCACCCTGCTGTAAGAGGCATGATTGGCTAAAAGGCAAGGTGCCTTTGGCCAATCAATGCTAAGGGGGTCTCAGACCATATGCAGTGCTGTGAACAGACTGACACCTGAACATGTAGCTAGTTTAGCTAGTGGTGTGTAGGCATGCAGTGTATTATAGATCTAGTGTTGAGAGTATATACAGACAGTGCAGTATATAGATCTAGTGTAGAGAGTATATACGGGCAGTGTAGGTAGTGTAGTATATAGATTTAGTGTAGAGCGTATATACAGGCAGTGTAGTATATAAATCTAGTGTAGAGAGTATATGCAGGCAGTGTAGTATATAGATCTAGTGTAGCCTATATGCAGGCAGTGTAAGAATATATATGTATAGTATATATATCTATATATATATATGTATATTACGCTGCCTTCAGTGTAGACTATGTACAGTTCATTCAGAGTATATTGTACAGTATAGAGTCAGTTCAGGCAGTATAAGAATATATATAAACAGTATGTAGTATACTGTATATACAGGGTGGGCCATTTATATAGATACACCTTAATAAAATGGGAATGGTTGGTGATATTAACTTCCTGTTTGTGGCACATTAGTATATGTGAGGGGGGAAAATTTTGAAGATGGGTGGAGACTATGGCGGCCATTTTGAAGTCGACCATTTTGAATCCAACTTTTGTTTTTTCAATAGCAAGAGGGTCATGTGACACATCAAACTTATTGGGAATTTCACAAGAAAAACAATGGTGTGCTTGGTTTTAACATAACTTTATCCTTTCATGAGTTATTTACACGTTTCTGACCACTTATAAAATGTGTTCAATGTGCTGCCCATTATGTTGGATTGCTTGCTGGAACTATGTTGTTGGTGATAGGGAATTGCTGGCCATCAAGTCGGCTTTGGAGGGATGGCGGTACCTCCTGGAAGGAGCAGCTCACCCGGTATTGGTTTTTACTGACCATAAAAACCATAAAAAAAACCATATGCTGTGAAGATACGAGATGTGCAGCACCTGAAACTATGGATACTGGAAGCCTGTGCTAGCATTTCTCCTGCGGTGTTGCTATCAGTGTGTGAAGAGTGGGAGAAGAGGGTTGCATTGACAATCCAACACAATGGGCAGCACATTGAACACATTTTATAAGTGGTCAGAAACTTGTAAATAACTAATGAAAGAATAAAGTTGCGTTAAAACCAAGCACACCATTGTTTTTCTTGTGAAATTCCCAATAAGTTTTGATGTGTCACATGACCCTCTTCCTATTGAAAAAACAAAAGTTGGATTCAAAATGGCCGACTTCAAAATAGCCGCCATGGTCACCACCCATCTTGAAAATTTTCCCCCCTCACATATACTAATGTGCCACAAACAGGAAGTTAATATCACCAACCATTCCCATTTTATTAAGGTGTATCCATATAAATGGCCCACCCTGTATAATAAGCTGCCTTCAGTTTAGACTATATATACAGCTCATTCAGTGTATATTATATAGAGTCTGTTCAGGCAATATAAGAATATACAGTATCTCACAAAAGTGAGTACACCCCTCACATTTTGTAAATATTTTATTATATCTTTTCATGTGACAACACTGAAGCAATGGCACTTTGCTGCAATGTAAAGTAGTGAGTGTACAGCTTGTATAACAGTTTAAATTTGCTTTCCCCTCAAAATAACTCAACACGCAACCATTAATGTCTAAACCACTGGCAACCAAAGTGAGTACACCCCTAAATGAAAATGTCCAAATTGGACCCAAAGTGTTAATATTTTGTGTGGCCACCATTATTTTCCAGCACTGCCTTACCCCCATTGGGCATGGAGTTCACCAGAGCTTCACATGTTGTCACTGGAGTTCTCTTCCACTCCTCCTTGACGACATCACAGAGCTGGTGGATGTCAGAGACCTTATCACTGACAGGCTGACCCCCCAGCCCTTCAACCTCTGCAGCAATGATGGCAGCACTCATATGTCTATTTCCCAAAGACAACCTCTGGATATGATGCTGATCACGTGCACTCAACTTCTTTGGTCGACCATGATGAGCCCTGTTCTGCGTGGAACCTGTCCTGTTAAACCGCTGTATGGTCTTGGCCATTGTGATGCAGCTCAGTTTCAGGGTTTTGGCAATCTTCTTATAGCCTAGGCCATATTTATGTAGAGCAACAATTCTTTTTTTCAGATCCTCAGAGAGTTATTTGCCATGAGGTGCCATGTTGAACTTCCAGTGACCAGTATGAGAGAGTGAGAACGATAAAACCAAATTTAACACACCAGCTCCCCATTCACACCTGATACCTTGTAACACTGGCAAGTCACCTGACAACGGGGAGATAAAATGGCTAATTGGGCCCAATTTGGACATTTTCATTTAGGGGTGTACTCACTTTTGTTGTCAGCGGTTTAGACATTAATGGCTGTGTGTTGAATTATTTTGAGGGGAAAGCAAATTTACACTTTTATACAAGCTGTACACACACTACTTTACATTATAGCAAAGTGTCATTTCTTCAGTGTTGTCACATGAAAAGATAGAATAAAATATTTACAAAAATGTGAGGGGTGTACTCATTTTTGTGAGATACTGTATATGTACAGTATATAGTATATACAGTTGTGCTCATAAGTTTACATACTCTGGCAGCATTTATGATTTCTTGGCCATTTTTCAGATAATGTTAATGATAACACAAAAACTTTTCTTTCACTCATGGTTAGTGTTTGGCTGAAGCCATTTATTATTAATCAACTGTGTTTACTCTTTTTAAATCATAATGACAACAGAAACTGCCCAAATGACCCTGATCAAAAGTTTACATACCCCAGTTCTGAATACCGTGTACTGCCCCTTATAACATCAATGACAGCTTGAAGTATTTTGTGGTATTTGTGGATGAGGCTCTTTATCTTCTCAGATGGTAAAGCTGCCCATTCCTCTTAGCAAAAAGCCTCCAATTCCTGGAATTTCTTGGGCTGCCTTGCATGAACTGCACATTTGAGATCTACCCAGAGTGGCTCAATGATATTGAGGTCAGGAGACTGAGATGGCCACTCCAGAATCACTTTATTCTGATGTAACCAATGACAGGTATACTTGGCCTAGTGTTTTGGATCATTGTCATGTTGGAATGTCCAAGTATGTCCCATGCGCAGCTTCCTGGCTGATTAATGCAAATGTTCCTCCAGTATTTTTTGATAACATACTGCATTCATCTTGCCATCAATTTTGACCAAATTCCCTGTGCCTTTGTAGCTCACACATCCCCAAAACATCAGCGTTCCACCTCCTTGTTTCACGGGCCTTGTTGACTCTTCTCCAAATGTTTATGGTTGTGGCCAAAAAGCTCAATTTTGGTCTCATCACTCCAAATAACTTTGTGCCAGAAGGTTTGAGGCTTGTCTCTGTGCTATTTGACATATTGTAAGCGGGATACTTTGTGGCATTTGCGTAGTAATGGCTTTCTTCTGGAGAATCGACCATGCAGCCCATCTTTCTTCAAGTGCCTCCTTATTGTGCATCTTGAAACAGCCACACCACATGTTTTCAGAGAGCCTGCATTTCACCTGAAGTTATTTGTGTTTTTTTCTTTGCATCCTGAACAATTTTCCAGGCATTTGTGGCTGAAATTATAGTTGGTCTACCTGACTGTGGTTTGGTTTCAACAGAACCCCTCATTTTCTACTTCTTGATTAGAGTTTGAACACTGCTGATTGGTATTCTAAATTATTTGGATATCTTTTGATATACGTTTCCTGTTTTATACAGTTCAGCTACCTTTTTCCGCAGATTCTTTGACAATTCTATTGCTTTCCCCATGACCCAGAATCCAGAAACATTAGTGCAGCACTGGATGAAAGATGCAAGGGTCTGTCAGGAGTCCAGAAACTCATTGACCTTTTATACACACACACTAATTACAAGCAAACAGATCACAGATGAGGATGGTTACCTTCAGAGGCAGCTCTAGGCTTTGTGAGGCCTTAGGCAAAACCTATATATGAGGCCCCACTCACGCCCATAATGGGAAAAATAATTAAAGTGATAAAAATTAACTGTATTAGGAGAGTACAGTAAAGGGGGAGGATAAGTGGACAGTACAGGGGGCAGGAGGGTACAGTACAGGGGGCAGGAGGGTACAGCACGAGGAGAGGGTAAGTGGGCACAGTACAGGGGGCAGGAGGATACAGTACAGGGGGGGAGTAAAAGGGCACAGTACAGGGGGTGGGTAAGTGGACTCCGTACAGGGGGTAGGAGGGTACAGTAAAGTGGCAGTATTGAATAATATAGATATGGTTTCCTCAAGCAAAGCTGTGCAGGGAAGCAGCCATCACAGTTCCCACTTATTCTGGGATTGCTGTCACTGGGCTAAATCTACACTGGAATGACAACTCCCCCTCTACCTTCCCCTCCAGAGTTTTTGCTCTCTTCCGGAACTTTGCAGGGGTTATGGAAGTACCCTGAGGTGGAGAATCTTATTACTGCTTCTGCTTTTGTGGGCGGGATACTGTGCCAATCACATGGGACGAATAAGAAAGGAAGGTAAGCAGGGATTGTCACAGTGCACATCCTGCCCACACAAACAGCAGCAATAGTAAGATGCTCCACCTTGGGCTTCTTTCTTGGCCCCTGAAAAAATGGGAGTGGGGGTGGGGCGGAGGAGGAGAATGGAAAAAGGGGGGGTGGGTAGGAGATGGGGAATAGGTAGAGAAGAGGGGGG
>BLSH010336615.1:130809-170494 GCA_018402905.1 Glandirana rugosa | reverse complement strand
TATGGGACTCCGGGGCCTGTATTTCCATAGTGTGAGCTGCATGCTCCGTGGCGGCGGCCATCTTGGTACACCCAAGCGCCTGTCCCACAATGTTTGGCCGCTCCTGAGCGGTCGAATCTGACCGCGGAGCGGTTAAAAATTTTTCCATCCGGGTCTGAGTATGTTCCCCTGTCTCACCCGGTATGTGGGGTTTGCCGATTCCCGATCTGTGTGCCGGTATTAAGCCTGAGGGGAGCGGAGCCGCGCGCGCTACTCCTGGCTCATGAGGCGCCGGAACCGGAAGTCTTTTACTAAAAGTTTTAAAGGGTTAGTTCACTTTTGTTTTTAATAAAGGAATTGTGAAAAACTGTCTCTGTGTTTTTATTAATTCACTTTTTTTGTGAATGGGTAGGGGTACTATGTACCCCTACTCATTCACATAGGGGGGCTGGGATCTGGGGGCCCCCTTATTAAAGGGGGCTTCCAGATTATGATAAACCCACTTGCCTGCATACCCCCACAACCACAGGCTATCAACATGGGGACATGGTGCTTTGGGGTGGGCGATGCCCCAAAGCACCCACCCCCCCATGTTGAGGACATGTGGCCTGGTATGGTTCCGGAGGGGGGCACTCGCTTGCCCCACCCTTTCCTGACCTGCCAGACTGCACGCTCGGATAAGGGTCTGGTATGGATTTTGGGGGGGACCCCATGCCATTTTTTAAAAATGTTTGCATAGGGTTACCATTAAAATCAATACCAAGTTTTTTCTTTTTAATTCAGCTGTCAGCAGAAAAGCTCATTGATAGCTGAGGACTCATCAGTTCTTAAAGGATAAGTTCACCTTTTTTTTTTCTAAATTCCAGCTCCCCTATGTACCAATATTGCAATAATGTACTTATTTGCAAAAATATCAAAGCGTTCTATCAATTTCACAGACACTTACCTTACTGTCCTCATCCATGTTTCCAAATGTATCCATTGTTTCTGTCTTACTTCCTGGGCAGATTATGGGTCAAGACACAGGAAGGAGTTGACCAGCTGACCTCATTAGCACACACCCTGCATAATCTACCCTCCTACCTACCCACCCACTCCCAGGTGCATGTTTTTTTAAAGGAAATACAATCAATCAGTGATCACCCCTCTCACTAAATACAGAGACATTGATTTTTTTTCCTTTCTTAATTTTAATCTTGCATAGATCGTTCATTTGGCATTTTGAAGTGTGCAGGGAATGAGAGATGAGATAACAGCCTATGTGGAGCAGAGCTGTAGTACTGAAAACAGGAAAAGTGTTCCTGGGTTATGTAAGACCATACACTATACAATCTGATTGTACAATCTACATGCCTGCATATTATTTATTACTTTAGTGTCCAGTGCTCCACCAACACTTCAATTTCTTTTGCCACCCCAAAGTTTAGTAGGTTGTTTAATTAAGAGGGGATCTGATACAGGGAACACAGAATAACCTGGACACATTTTTTATACATTTTTTTAATGAAGAGATGATAGCAGGGATTTTCTAATAACGTTTTGTTTTTAACTCACACGTTTTAAACAGGTCCAATGTATTCATTTGAAACTAAACTCCAGACAGATAATGCTTGGGAGGATTTCCTGCCTCTACAAGAAATACATAATTTGGTCACAAATCCCTTCCCCCCCCCCTCCTCCCCACAGTTCTGACTGGCTCCTGGGCCAAAGGTGATCTGAAAGTATCCTTCACTGATGCTTTGGGAAGGAAGTGTATGTAAAGGAGTGCCCAAAAATGTAGTAGTTCAATAATTCAACTGCTTTATTAAGGGTACAGGTATTAGAACAAAGCCAACATGTTTCGGGGGACCAAGGACCCCCCCTTCTTCAGGGCTTCCTTTAACCGACCAAGCGGTCCAGCAAATGTCCAGCAAAATTCCATCCTTCCCAAAGCACAAATTATGCTTTGTTTGGGAAGGATGCACCATTATTTGTGGTAGCCCCTTCTTGAAGCACCCACCTTGTAATGAAGGGTTTATATACTGATATCTAAATAATAGGGAAGAGGGCAAAATAATTACAGCCCATCAATCATGCCGGTTAGTATTTTTGGGGTCCCAGACTGGTATTTCCTTGGAAGAGAAGTTTATGCCATATTTTTTTTATATATAAACAAAATAGCAATTACACTGCTCCAGTAATGTTACAGTACCAGGGCTGAACTTTGAAGTTATGGCTTTTACCCTAAAGCTATACAATGTCTGACATGGAATTGAAACACACCACTGTGACTTTGTAGCATACTGTCAGCTGAAAGAGTTGTATCTAAGGCTGCTGATCACAGAAGAACAAAGGTTTAAGAAACAGCCTAAAAAGCCAAAAAATGATATATTACAGTGTTCTGTGATCTGCAATAGTGATGTGTAATGAGTTTTAGGACACCATAATAATGTTACTGAGGTTTCTCAATATTTATATCACACTGAAATACAGCTGTTCTAAGATTACATTCACTATGTTAACTATGGGTAAAATAAGGGCTGCCTAATGTATTTATTTTGCATAATCCTTTTCTGTACAAGGCATAAAGGCTGCCATTAAACTAGTGCCTTAGTGCTCTCTGCTGGTAATGAAATATAAAGAAGTTCAACACTCACATTCTCTCAATGCTCTTGAGATGAGTGGATGGATACTATGCTGGCTATACATCATTACTAGGCTTAATAAGTAAAATACAATAATACAGCACAATGTGTACTAATCCTTGGTCTTCAATCAGATTTTTTTTTCTTAGGAAGAAACTATAGTTTTGCTACATTTTATCACAATAAAGTTTACTAAATTGTAACATCAGATTCGTCCAACATACATTATACACACATTGGCATGAACAAACATGCAAGCATTCAACATGCTTATTTAGATTAATGAGTGTGATACAATACCATATAACGAAAGGCGTATTGTTGAATATTTTTTCTTTTAAATCTATAGTTCGCCTTCCTTACAGCTAGGCTGAACTCTTCAGTTGTAGTCCACATATACAGCTTATCAAAATGTCAATTGAATGTAATATCTCCATCTTATATGGAGTATTTAAAGAACATCGGTATCAAAGTTTACATAGAAAGTGAAAAGATATAGTTAAAGTGTTTATTAAGCCACTTGTATAAAAAGTTCCCATCCGTTCTGTATTATAACAAGAAGTTGCCCTGTTTCTGTGTTATAACATATATATACTTCTCTGTATAGATAACACACCTTCTTACTAGGATCAGTTGTCGTTTTTCAGCTTTTCTCTCTCAGCTCAAAGCTCCTGAGGGTGGGGCTGAGCACTGCTGCTGAAGTCAGCTGGAGAGAGAAAGCCGTGCTGTGTTATCTATATAGATAAGAATATTTGAATATTTCTGATAGAACACTGACACAGGGAACTTATTCTTCTAATACAGAGGAAATAGGAGCTTTTAGAGTTAATTATGAGAGCAGAGAGGAGAAGCTACGAGAGGAAGAGGGAGGGGGGAGTTGAAGACAGGCACACAGAAGATAGGAGAGTTGGGAGTGACACAGGCTGCATAGACCACAGGGTTCTCAAGATAAGCTATTTACAGGGGGAGTCAGTACACGGGGGGGGGGGGGATGTGAGTCATGACATTATGGCATTATCAAACGGGTATTTTAGGGGATGCAGAGGGAAATTTAAAAATCAAAAGCACCATGCTACTAATTGCACATTAAAGAGACAGGAGCAGCATTTTTTTTTTTGGGTTAACAAACGCTTTAAGTAAAGAGAAAGAAACCATACCATTTAAGGGATGAGAAAAGAGAAGTGTACAGGGTATCCTCGAGTCAGTTTTTTCTTTATGTGTCTGTGAGGTTTATAATCTGCAGAACATTTTTTTTTTATATTAACATTTTATTTCAAATGTGCAAGTACAATGTTCCAATGCACACATATGTTTCCATTGTTCAGTGTAATCACGTTATACATAAATGTTCACATTCTTTACAGAAGGTTTGTATATTTAGGTTTCAACATTCAACTGCTAAAGTCTGTTACATTATCATTTAGGTGCGGAGCAGCATCATCAAATATTTCGAACTATCACCATGTTAAATACAGCTTCTCTACAGATAATTCTCTTCTGAATAAATTGTGCTTTGGATGACTATGTGCGTGCCTCTGTTGCTTGTATCCATCTATGCCATATTTTATTATATTTTGTTGGGCATCGTCTGCTAATGTATATACATTTTTTATAGGGCATAGTGGAATTACCATTGAGTATCTAATCAGACAGTTTGGGGGGTGATTTCCTCATCCAGCATTTAGCTATGGTTTTTCGGGCAGAAAAAGTCCCATGTAGAAACACCTTAGTAAACTTATCTAGATCTTTATCAGGGAATATCCCTAGTAGGCACACATTTGGGTCTAGGGTCATGGGCGATTCCATATTGTCATGAAGGAAGTCTACCACCTGCTTCCAGAATATCTGCGTGAACATGACTATAGTAAATTATAAAATGAGCCAGTTTCCTGAGTACATAGTAAACATGTATTTGACAGTTCTCTGTTGAATTTAGCCAAGTTAAGGGGAGTAAAATATGTTCAGTGTAGAATATAAATCTGAGTCAACCTATCAGAAAGCTTGGGTGAGACCAGTTTACATGTGTCCTAAGCGTCACTCCATTCCTCGACCACTATGTTCCTCAAATCCCTCTTCCAGCGTGGTTTTGAGTTATAGGCAATTTTGGTGGAGGAGGGGGTAGTGAGCATACTATAGAATACCGATATTCATTTCTGAGGGTCTTCACTTTTGACTATTTCCATTATGGGATTAGGAGTATCTTGTGGTAGTGAGTCTGGGAACTGGCAATGAATGGCATGTCGGACTTGTAGAAATCTAAAAAACATATAGTTCGGAAGTGCAAATTCAAGTTTCAATGTGTCAAATGTTTTTAGTGTACCTACTGAAAGTAAGTGAGCTAAGTAAAAGATCCCTCGTTTACACCAGATTTCAGGTTGAGGTATTGATAAGAATTCTGGAAGGGCTTTGCTATTTCAAATGGAAGTAAAATCATTGTGTGGAGGTAATTCCAGCTTAGTGGATGCTAGAGTCCATATTCGCCAGTAGTGGTTTAGGAGAAAGCTTTGAGTCTCCCTTTGGGCCTCACTTGCAGTCCTTACTGCTATGGCACTGAGTGGGTCAGAGCAGTTAAGTGAATTGAAATGTCTCCTATCGGTTTTATCTATATGGTACAGTTGAGATAGTTGAGATGTAATATAGATTGAAATCCAGCAGTAATGTGCCCGCCAGGTCGGTTGGATTTTTGAGTAATCTCCATGCTAGTTTATGCCTTCCCCATACAAAAAGTTTGAGAAGAGACTCTATAGTCTTGAAGTATTTAAGAGGCAGGTATACTGGAATATGCCATAGCATATACAAAATCTTGGGGAGGAGTATCATTTTGATAAGGTTAATACGGCCCATTACCCCTAGAGGCAGTCTGGTCCATATTTGTGTTTTGGATTTAATTAAATCAAATAATGGTTCTATGTTGAGGGCAATATAATCTTGCTTACTCTTTGCAGGGGCATACGAGCTTGTGGTTGGTTTGGGGGGGGGGGGGGATAGTCAACTGGTAAGATCTGTGACTTTTCACAATTGATTTTCAGTCCGGAGAAGGAGCCGATTCGTTCTATTGTTTTTAGTGCTTCAGCAAGGGAAGGGCCTGAATCTGCCAGGTATAAAAGTGTGTCGTCGGCATACATACTTATTTTTTCTACCAGTTCTCCCATGTGCAAACCCTGTATTTGGGAATTAGATCGAATAGACATTGCCAACGGTTCTGCTGCTAAGGTGTATAGAAGGGGAGAAAGTGGGCAGCCCTGTCGTGTGCCTCTAGTTGGATGTTTTCAGATTGCCAGCCGTTAGCCACAACTTTGGCTTCCGGGGGTTGATATAGCATTTGTACCCATTTAAGATATTTGGGACCAAAGCCGTATTTTGCTAAGCATTTCCACAAGTAGCTCCATTCTATTGTATCAAACGCTTTGGCTGTGTCTAGCGTTACTATCACTCTCTCAGCTGTATTTTTGGGATTGGCCTGTAGGTTTAGGAAGAGCTTCCTAAGGTTAAAGGAGGTGTTTCTTCCAGGCATGAAACCGGTTTGATCCTCATGTACTAGTGATAAAATAACTTGATTAAGGCGTAGTGCTAATATTTTGGCTAAGATTTTAATGTCGACTTGGAGTAAAGAAATAGGTCGATAGAACTCTGGGTATCCCGGGTCTTTACCCAGTTTGGTTATAAGCACTATGATTGCTTCCCGCATAGAGATGGGTAATGTTGAGGTTTCAAATATGTGAGTATACAGGGTAAGTAATTTAGGAATGGTTTCACTATAATCGGGAGTAGAATTAGATGGGTAAGCCATCAGATCCTGGTGACTTGGACCTGGTGAAGCTAGCAATTGCCGTTGCAATCTCATCAGATGTTAGTGGTGCTTCAAGAAGTTCTATCTGTTCAGATGTTAATTGTGGGAAGGTAAGTTCCTCTAGAAAATGGTCCATTGTATCCGTATCATTGGACACAGTGGATTTATATAGTGAGCTGAAAAATGATCTAAATATTGTGGTTACCTCAGTGGGCTCAGTTACCATCTCTCCTGCCAGACCCTGTAGTGAAATAACTATCCTCACTATGCTATACCTGCTCTCTTTCTCCATGTTCAAATAGTTTTTGTTTAGAGAAAAAGAGTTTTCGTCTGGACATTTCATATTGAAGCTGGTTAACTACTTTGGTTTGGAGTTTGAGGTGTGAGGCTTTGTCAGGAGATGGATCTATTTCATATTGGCGTTCAGCTGATGAAAGCTCCTCTATTCCTTTATCAGCATTCTAAGCTGGCTTTTAATTTATTAATGTGAGATATTAGACTGGCCCTAACGTGCAGTTTAAAGGAGTCCCATACATTTGCGAAACTAGTAGATTGTTCATTTTCTGAAAAATACCTCTGCCACTCACTATCAAGCTCCTCCAAGGGTTAAGTCTCCACGTTCTGGGTGGTTTAGTTATGGGTACATTTAATGTAATCCAGTAAGGACTGTGATCTGAGAGTAATCTGGGACAAAAGGTTGCTTCCTTCAAGTGGGGTACCAGCATCTTGGAAATAAGAATGAAATCAATACGGGACATTGTATTATGTGTGGATGAGAAACAGGAGTATGCTCTAGTAGTGGGATATTTAGACCTCCATGTGTCTACTAAGTTAAAATTAGTCATCAATCTGGCAAATCTAGTGGGAATCGCAGAAGTTAATGGTATGTTAGCTTGTTGAGCCTTATCTAGAGCTGGGTTTAATGTAGAGTTGAAATCTCCCATCCAAACGGCTGGGATATTGGAGTGTTTAGCCATAAAGCCCAGACCCTCTGTGAGAATTGTGGCAGAGAATGGGGGTGGAACATAAAAGGCTAAAAGTAAATACTGTTCCCAGAATATCTTAGCATGGAGGAAAACATATCTCCCTTGGGGGTCAGTTATTATTTCACATAATTCAAAGTGCAGAGATTTGGCAATGAGCAAGGACACTCCTCTAGCATGGGTTGCGTAGGTAGAATGGAACGCCCACCCTATCCACGAACGTTTGAGGGCCTTCTGTAAGCAACCCTGAACTTGCGTTTCTACTAACACAATGATATCTGCCCTCTGTTTCTTAAGGAATGAGAAAACTGCAGAGTGCTTAATTTTATCAGGTAGCCCCCTGACATTACATGCCAGGAATTTTATAGTTGTCATGGCTTGTTGGTGTTCTAGCTAGTCAGGATTTTAATTATGTAGTATCTTATTTCTCCACAAGAGGGTGTCCTTGCTCTGCAAATTGTTATAGACATACTTATGCCTCGTACACACGGTGCAACGGTCGTACAACCGCACGTTGAACTTTTGCCCAAAATCGGAGTCAAGTAGTCGTTCAACAAAGCTTTAACGAAGCCGAATGTAGTAACATGTTACGAGAGTCTAAAGAGGAAGTTTAGGTGAATGTGATTTGTGAATTAGGAACATAGGTTTACTCGAACGGACACTTCCGGGCGTTCCTGACTTCTGAGCATGCGTGTTTTGCACGTACATCTTTGTTGGCCCAACTTCTCTGTACACACGAGTCAACAGTCATACACCGGCTTATTGTACGACAAAGGTTTTCTAGTCTGCTCAGCCAACTTCTGTTGTATGACTGTTGAACGTCGGCTGTTGTAATCGCGCATACTAATGTGTCGGATTACTAACATGTCAGATTATCGTACAACAAGCTGTTGTAAGACCGTTGTACGACCGTTGCATCGTGTGTACGGGCCTTAAGTAACATGGTAATGCATAAATAAAAAATGTTTAGTAATGTCAATGAGCAATGCATGCTGCGGTAACTTATAATTATCAGAAGTGTTTTGTACATTCAATAGAACATATCCCACCCCAACCCGAGCCCACCTGGTGCAAGCATATTCCCTTAAACTGTAAACCTTGTTGCAAAGTGCAAAAAACACTTCATCCAGAGAGCAAAAAAGGATGAAAAATAAAAATAACAGAAAGAAAGGCCTCGGCATGTATCAGGTGGTGCGGGTGTAAATTTCTGAGAGAAAACAGCATATGAAACACTGGTGTATTAACAGGTTAGTTACAGCCAGAGGCTTGGTCTTCAGTCTTGTCTTGTCTGGTGATGTGTGAGGCACAAAAGTCTTGCATTTTGCAGGACTACTGTGTCCCTGTGGTATGTGAATCCAGTTAATTATTTGACAAATATGCATAGTCTGTTACTCAGACCTGCAGAAACTAGGTCAGCTTGACCATATCAATACAGGAGTGATATCCAGTGTTCATATAAGGCTATTGGTATGTAAGTGTCTATTATCAAAAATAGAGCAGCCGCCTAATAGCAGGTGGATATACAGTATCTCACAAAAGTGAGTACACCCCTCACATTTTTGTAAATATTTTATTATATCTTTTCATGTGACAAAACTGAAGAAATTACACTTAGTTGCAATGTAAAGTAGTGAGTGTACAGCTTGTATAGTAGTGTAAATTTGCTGTCCCCTCAAAATAATTTAACACACAGCCATTAATGTCTAAACCACTGGCAACAAAAGTGAGTACACCCCTAAGTAAAATGTCTAAATTGGGCCCAATTAGCCATTACCCCCCCCCCCCGGTTACACTCATTAGTGTTACAAGGCCTCAGATGTGAATGGGGAGCAGGTGTGTTAAATTTGGTGTCATCGCTCTCACTCTCTCATCCTGGTCACTGGGAATTCAACATGGCACCTCATGGAAAAGAACTCTCTGAGGATCTGAAAAAAAGAATTGTTGCTATACATAAAGATGGCCTAGACTATAGGAAGATTGCCAAGACATTGAAACTGAGCTGCAGCACGGTGGCCAAGACCATACAATGGTTTAACAGGACAGGTTCCACTCAGAACAGGCCTTGCCATTGTCGACCAAAGAAGTTGAGTGCACGTGCTCATATCCAGAGGTTGTCTTTGGGAAATAGACGTATAGGTGCTGCCAGCATTGCTGCAGAGGTTGAATGGGGTAAGAGGTCAGCCTGTCAGTTCTCAGATCATACGCTACACACTGCATCAAATTGGTCTGCATGGCTGTTGTCCCAGAAGGAAACCTCTTCTAAAGTTGATGCACAAGAAAGTCTGCAACAAGTTTGCTGAAGGCAACGTGATATGATATCACTGTTCTGAAAACATCTGCAAACTGTGTGTGAAGAGCGAAACCATATGCATGCTCTTCTCTGTGCTGTATTTTCAAACACACTATCCAGATGTTTGATAATAACATTCCTTCAAAATGATCTGATCGTGCTCTATGTATTGAGTTTAGTGCTTTCGTTACGTTTTCCTTGGCCTCTCTGCCCAGCATGAAACCCACCTGTTCAGGACCTATCAATTGGTATAGAAAAGGCTGTAACCTGTTCACCAACACCTTTGTAAACAATTTTAAATTTAGATTCAACAGGGAAATTGATCTATAATTGTGGCAATCTGTCGGGTCTTTGTTTGGTTTAGGTATTAGAGTGACATGCGCTCCTAAAAATTCTCCTGGCACCTGCGTAGGTTCTTTGAGATGATTCATTGCTTTTAATAGATGGGTAACTAATAGTGTTGAGAAGGTCTTATAATAATGTCCTGTAAACCCACCAGGGCCTGGGCTTTTGCCCGGTTTAAGGGCTTTATGGCTTGCATCAATTCTTCCTCATTAACTGAGGCCTCCAATAATTGAGAGTCCTTTCCTTCCAGGCATGGTAAGCCACTGTCGAGAAGGAATTGTTTAATAATTTGCTTGTGAGGTCCAGTTAAGTCTGCTGGTTTATGAGGTTTCAGTAAGTTGTATAAGTCAATATAATATCTATGGAATGTTTGGGCTATCTTTTGGGTGGCATGGGTTATTTGGTTATCTTTGTCGTTTATGGCAGGTATATTTGTAGATAATTAGGTCTCTTTTAATGCTCTCGCCAAGAACTTCCCGGTCTTATCTTCATGTTCATAAAAGAAACCCCTTTTAAAAAAAAAAAAAAAAAAAAAAAAGAGTATTTGTCGTGTTTTCAAATTCAATACGTTTTGTAACTTATAAGGTAAATCTGTTAATTCATTGGCCGATTTAATTGCTAAAGATTGTTTATGAAGGTTTTCCAACTTTTGTTTGCTAGTCACCAAATTGTTCAACTCCCTCTCAGCTTTTCTCTTATTTCCAAATCTCAATCTAATACATTCTCCTCTTACCACACACTTTTCAGCTGCCCATACAGTCATGGGGGAAAGCTCCTCCAAGCAATTTTCCTTAAAGTAAGATTTTATCGTTTCTGAAATCTTTGTATGACACGTATTGTCAGTGAGTAATGTCTCTCCATGTGCTATTTTTCGAACCTACATTAGGCGTTTGTAAAGTTATTGAGATCGGTGCGTGGTCTGAGAGGGATTTGGTTTCAATTTTAGCATTTTGAAGTAAGGATAAGTCTCATTGTGATAGAAAGATATAATCGACGCAAGTATATTTATTGTGCAAGGCCGAGAAGTATGTAAATTCCCTGCCACCTGGGTGCATGTGTCTACTAGAGTAAGTGAGGTCAGTAGTGTCTTGATTTTTCTTAATTTTTTGTAGGGTAAGCTGGATGCGCCATCTGATGTGTCATGTAATGGGTTTAAGGCGAAATTAAAGTCTCCCCCGAGGACTGTACATCGTGGAGTAAGCCATATCAAAGTACTAATTGTTCTTACTGTTTAGATTAGATGTCTTTTGGTCAGGTGAACCACTCTTTTTGGTTCTTGGCAGCTCTAGAGAACAAGTAGAGAGTAAGAGAGAGGAAAAGAAAGATAGGAAGAGAAAACAAACGTTAGAGTATAACTCCTGTAAGAAAGCTTGTAATGTTGATGAAATGGACACCCAAGGTGCCCTTGATCCTTGTTGTAAAGGTAAAGTTAAAAATGGTATAATAAAAAGGGATTGCTCGATCAGCTATTTAGCCAATCGGAATCCACAGGTAGAGGCAATGGGAGGTTATATAGCAGGAACTTGGTAATCAAAATGTAAAACTTGTGATATATATGCAATTAAAGTCCTAGAAAAAATCTCTATATAGCATCCCGTGACCAATGTATTAAGCATAGAAAAAAGTGTATATACCCTCTCCAGCCCTTTTTCAGATGCTAAACTTTAAATCTTATGAGTAACAAACTATTGCTAAGCATTAAACTGAAGCATATGATAGCTATTATGATGTGAGTAACGATATCAAGTCACTCAAACAGCTCAAAACAGTACATTGTAAACAGAGTGATCTTAGTCCCTCCTATATTTCTACACCTTTGGGGTGTAGGTGAAATTTACCCCCTTTATACCTAAAGATATATAACTTTATACCATCAATCCAACGGTACTTCCATATATAACTGTGTGATGGGGACCATCCACTTTAGTCCAAACAAACTTTAAATCCGCTGCATTAAAGGTGCATTTCAGTAACTATTCAAAAAATGTCACCTGCCCCCACCTATAACTGGCCTTTACAGTAAGGCATCAAACCTGCCATCTTTAACTGAAAATGTTAAAGCTATAGTTTCACAAACCGTCTATGATCTCTTTCATATGAAGTTTGTTACCATGAAAATGCGCATCACTCTTCAATTAGCTGTCCTCATATGCCGTCTCCACAGTCTAGTAGGACATTAGGTATTCCATCCCGTAAGACCTGCAATATACTTGTGTATAAGTGGAGAAATCAGTTGTAGTTCCAACAAACTGACCTTAGGTGGCAGTCTAGTATAGCAATTCTCAGTGTAAGCCATAAAACATGTTCTGAGAATTGAAATAAACCCTATAGTGAAGCTGAGCTCTTAAAACTTGGAAGCACAGTTTTCTCTATATACTGATAATATATCAATACTCAGAAGTCAACTGACAGACCCTAAGGCAGTAGTTCTCAACTCCTGTTCTCAGGCCCCCCCAACGGGCCAGATTTTAGGTATTACCTTGGGGAGATGCAGACTAGAATACTGCAATCACTGAGCAGCAAATGAGATCACCTATGATGTATTTCGGTTATCTTGCAAACCTGGCCTGTTAGTGGGTCCCGAGGACAGGAGTTGAGAACCACTGCCCTAAGGGTAAGCTAGTTGTTAGATATTAGCCATATTGTCATTTATAGTATAATAGGCCACATGCCTTTTGACAAGAGTAACTCATCCTGCTGTTTAATTCCATATTTCAGGTATGGTCCTGGGATTTGGCTTCTCTCGCTGTGTAGGGAGATTTCCCAACATTTTGGCCTGTGCGCTTATCATATTTGTTTTTTTTTTTTGAAAGATGGAGGTTTTGAAGTTGAAGCTGTGTGGTAGTGTCTGCTCCTGTGGGGTGATCCTGAACGCCTGATACCATTTAGGTAATCAGGGGTAATCCCAGCTGCTCACAAAAAGCTGGAATCTCTTTCGGCAGTCTCAGAGAACGTTGCTTGCCTTTGTACGTGGCATTAAGAGCGAATGGAAATCTTTATTTATAGGGGATCTCCTCGTCTCTCAAGGCTGTAAGCAGGGGATGCATAGACCTTCTGTTTTTTAGTGTTATGTGAGAGAGATCTTGGTATAAGGATATCTGTTGGTCATTAAACCATATTTGGTAATTTCTTCTCGCTTTGCTCAAAATGTCTTCCTTGAGGGGAAAACTTTGGAGACAGCATATTATGTCTCTCGGTAGTGCTGTGTCAGTAGGGCGGGGGTTTAGAGCCCTGTGGGCTCTCACAAACTCAATGTCCGTCTCTTTGGGGAGCTCCAATAGTTCACTGAAAAAGTTCTGAAGAGCTTGTTTGATCTGGGGCTGCTCCACTGTCTCAGGGACCCCCCTAATTCTTATATTTTGTCTCCTTCCTCTGTTGTTGAGGATTTTTAAATGTCTATTCACTTGAATCAGGTGGGTAGCATGAGAGTAGACTGTTTTCTAAGCGTTCTATTGCTTTGTCCCTGTTAATCTCTGCTCTTTCAGCCTGCCTCTCCGTGAGAGATAGGAGATCTGCTTTTAGACCAGTGATGGCTGAAAAGAGGGTGCTTTTTATGTCAGCTGCAATCTGGTTAATTTCTGAGTTGTAATGAATGGTCATTGTATTCTGTCTCTTACCAGCTCCTCATTATGCTGACGTGGAGTCTTCACTGTGTTCCGCCTCGTGGTGTAACATCGCCATCCTGGATCCTGTGCGGCCTCTCGTCTGGGGTGTTTGAGAACTGAATATCTCAGAAATGCTGCGGTGACCCAGTGCAGAGAGTGAGCGGCGTTGACTAGGACCGGGTATGTTCTTGTCTTGTTTACCCATATTCGAATCTGACGGGCTGGAGGGGATTCTTTAGCCATGGGTATACAAAGCTCCTCTAGTCAGTGTCCATTCCCGCTGAGCGCCAAGCCACACCCCCCTCTTTTGCTACATTTTAGACGCCATGCAAGCCAACATAAACAAATATGATACCACAATGATATGATAATGGGGGCACATGTGCGAAGCTGATCCCGGCAGACATGCCTGAATAGAGCTCCGCTCCACCGGAGACTTTGCTGCCAGACACCCCCGACTACAGGCTCCATACCTCAAATATTTCACCTTCCCTGGACACACAGGGTGCCCGAGGATGGTTCTGGTCGGCACGAAATTGCGGATCAGAACGAAAAATATTAAGGACGCGCTCACGAGGCCGCATCCCAAAATGGGTCCGACTTCCCTGTCAGCAGCTTCCTCACAGCCTGGCACACCTCGCTCTGCAAAGCACACCCAGCGCCTTAAAGCAACGCAACAGGACTATAATGGTGAGTCTGACTCCGATGGGGATAGCTCCCAAACCGTCATCCACACTAGCATGTTTGTCAAGTTTGAAAATATGCTCCAGAAGGCTCTGAAACACACCTCAGACCAAATAAAAAATTGACCAAAGAAATACAGGAACTAGGAAGGAGAATGGCAGAACTAGAGGTCCGGGTCTATGATCTGGAATGCCAGAACCAATGTGCACTAGCAGAAATGGAAAACCTCAAGGAGGAGAATCTAGTGTTACAATCACGGCTCGAGGACTTTGAGAATAGGGCCCCAGATCAAACCGGAGAATCAGGGGAATCCCTGAATCTGTCCATGATGTGCAAGCAACCATGCTGGCACTATTCCTAAGAACTGTCACCTGGGATACCTGTTGAGAGGCTCGAAATGGACAGAGTCCACCGTGCCCTGGCACCCCGCAAAGAAAATGGCCCTCCACACGACATTATTGCAAAGTTTCACTTCCATCGCACCAAAGAGCAACTACTGGCTGCAGCCAGAGGTAAAACTTCTCTGTCCTTTCAGGGATACACGTACCAGCTCTTCAGACCTCTCACCCACCACGGTTGTTAAAAGGAGGGCCCTCAAACCTATGCGGTCTATACTTCAACAACATCAGATCACCTACCAATGGGGGTTCCCCTTCTCAGTACGCTTTACACACCTTGCGAATAAATATGTCTGCCGCACTGACTCGGAGCTCCAATCAGTCCTGCAAGATCTGGGACTCCTCGACCAGAGCCCCAGCAAAGTTAAGCAATGCAGACGTTCTGCCTCCAGATCCCCACAGAAGTTCCCCCCGGAACACAGGAATGTTGCCCACCAGAACTTTCACAAGCGAAGCCAGTTTGATAACCCCGCCACTAATACCAACCTGGACGATTCAATGGACCGAGCTACTCCCCATACTTACCTCCTTTTTTTTTCTCTTTTGCGGTCCTGCTTCTGACACCTAGGTGATGAGCCCATCAACTCTCACCCCACAGGCTACCCTCTTCTGAAAACCAATATTTAACCCCAGGCTCCACAGAGACTCTTAATCTGGAGTCCTATGTAAAATATTTGCTTATGCTCCCCACTAACGGTGTCCAAACTGCTCATCAGGGCATTGTCTCCATGATGGAATTTGTTGCACCCCCAAACCTTTGTCATCTCTCGATCTCTGCATTGACTATGCGGAACTCCGGATATAACCACGTTCCATGTGAGGGGGTGCTGGATCCACTTCCAGCACATCCTCACACAGCCCTTACACTCAATGTTTTTCTTTATATATTGCTGTTTATAAGTGTAATTAACGTCTTCTCTCTTTCTCCCCTTCTCTGTTCTCTCCTCTTCTTTCTCCTCTCCCGGATCGGTGGTGCTGGCTGCATCCTCGACGACGGTGAGTAATAATTTTCACGCTCCTTACCACACTATGGCCCCCTTAAACATATGCACATTAACCACTTCAATACAGGACTTTTATACCCCCTTCCTGTCCAGACCAATTTTCAGCTTTCAGCGCTCTCACATTTTGAATGACAATTACTCTCTCATGCTACACTGTACCCAAACAAAATTTGTATCATTTTTTTTCATACAAATAGAGCTTTCTTTCTTGGTATTTAATAACCTCTGGGTTTTTTATTTTTTGTGACACGTGAAAGAAAGTGAGAACATTTTGAAAAAAAAAACACTTTTTTTTTTTAGTTTCTATGATAAAATTTTGCAAATAAGTAATTTTTGTTGATAAATTTGGGCCAAAACCTATACTGCTACCTATCTTTGGTAAAAAATAACCTAAATAAGTGTATATTATTTGGTCTGTGTGAAAGTTCTAGAGTCTACATGCTATGGTGTCAATCATTGAAAATTGATCACACCTGATGTACTGATGGCCTATCTAATTTCTTGAGGCCCTGAAATGTCAGGAAAGTACAAATAGCCCCCAAATGACCCCTTTTTGAAAAGTAGACATTCCAAGGTATTTAGTATGAGGCATGGCGAGTTTTTTGAAGTTGCACTTTTTTCCCACAATGCTTTGGAAAATTAAGAAATTATTATAATTTTTTTTTTGCACAAAATTGTCATAACAACAAGTTATTTCTCACATACAGCATATGCATACTTCCAATTACACCCCAAAATACATTTTGCTACTCGCCCCGAGTATGGCGATACCACATGTGTGAGACTTGCAGGGAGTACCGTCATGCATTCTAGGAGCAGAATTTTCAAATCTAAGTTCCTAACGACCTGTTACACGTTTGAAGGCCCTGGATCACCAGGACAATGGAATTACCCACAAAATGACCTTATTTTTGAAAGCAAACACCCCAACATATAATCTATGAGGCATTATGAGTCTTTTGAATGGTTCTTTTTTCCACAAGTCTTCGAAAAACATGGAAAGAAAATGAAAACGCTTTTATTTTTACACATAGTGGTCAATTTATAAGATATTTCTAACACATAGCATGTACATAGCAAAATTTAACCCCCAAAATATATTCTGCTACTCGTCCCGAGTATCGCAATACCACATGTGTGAGACTTTTTCACACCCTGGCCACATACAGAGGCCGAACATGCATGGAGCACCATCAGGCGTTCTAGGAGCATAAATTACACATAAAATGTCATTGATACCATGACCCCATTTTGGAAAGCAAACACCCAAGGTATATTCTATGAGGCATGGGCTGCAGATAGGTACTCAGGTATTCTGATGGGCTGCAGATAGGTACTCGTGTACTTTGATGGGCTGGAGACAGGTACTCAGGTAATCTGATAGACTGGTAAAAGGTACTTGGGTACTCTGATGGGCTGCAGATAGGTAATTGGTTACTCAGATGGGTTGATGACAGGTACTCGGATACTCAGATGGGCAGGGGACAGGTACTCTGGTACGCTGATGGTCTGGTGACAGGTACTTGGGTACTCTGATGGGCAGGTGACAGGTACTCGGGTACATTGATGGGATGGTGACAGGTACTCGGGTACTCTGATGGGCAGGTGACAGGTACTCTGGTACATTGATGGGCTGTGACAGGTACTCAGGTACTTTGATGGACAGGTGACAGGTACTCGGGTACTTTGATGGACAGGTGACATGTACTCTGATGGGCTGTGACAGGTCCTCTTTATTGGGGGGTGATCAGTGTGCTTGGTGTGTACATCTGATGGTAACAAGCTGTTACTGCAATCTTCCTCTCACACTCTAACAGCTCGTTACTGCGGTTTGTTTACATCATGTGACTGGCTGTGATTGGACACAGCCGGTCACGTGGTAAAGAGCCAATTCCATTGGCTCTTTACACTGATCGGAGCTGGGCTTTGTCCGAGGGACAAGCCTCAGCCCCGATCGCCGCACTGTGCGCCCCTGCGCATGAGCGGCATGCACATGGAGGTCGGTAGTGACCGGCTGTGATTGGACACAGCCGGTCACGTGGTAAAGAGCCATATCTATTGGCTCTTTACCCCGATCGGGAGGGGGGAAAACGACCCCCGGGGACGCAAGCGATCAGCGATCCCACGCTGCGGGCCCCCAGGCCTGGATCGACAAAGGGTTCCTGCCGACGTCATTTCACAATGACTCGGTAAGTAACTGGTTAAACGTCCACGGCCTCAGCTCTCCACAGCGAACTAAAACACTCAAATCTCTCGCTGCAGCTAAAATTCACATAGCCTGCCTGCAGGAAACTCATTTCTCTGACAAATCCACCCCAAAATTAGCACCTTCTACCCCCAATTTTACACTGCTTCAGCATTCACCAAGAAACGGGGTACACTGATCGCATTTCACCGTACCCCCTTTCTCGCTTGCCTCACAGATCAAAGACCCTGAGCAGAGGCGGCCCTCTAATTAGGCAAATTAGGCGGTCGCCTTAGGCCTCGCGCTCACAGGGGCCTCGCGGCTGCCTAATTTGCCTAATTTGTTCTGCAGAGGTCCGTGAAGATCTACCCGTGAATCACCAACAGCTGACGCCGGACGGGTAGATCGAGATTCAGCCGACATGCAGAGAAGCGCAGGAAGCGGCTGTGATAAGTTCTCTTTCATGTTTACCTGCTCCCCGGCGGCGGCCCCGCCCCCTCCCCTCTTCTCGTCCATCCCAATTTGCTTGTGACATCACCTAGGATGGGCAAGAAGAGAGGAGGGGGGCAGGGCTGCCGCCGGAGAGCAGGTAAACATGAAAGAGAACTTATCACAGCCGCTTCCTGCGCTTCTCTGCATTTGAAGAAAACTGCTAGGAAACACTGCCCCTTTAGCCCCTGATGTGCGGTGCCCTGATATGTGCTGTGCCTCTGCATTCTAATGTGTGCTGTGCCCCTGTACCCTGATGTGTGCTGATACCCCTGTACCCTGATGTGCGGTGCCCCTGTACCCTGATGTGTGCTGTGCCACTGTACCCTGATGTGTGCTGTGCCCCTGTACCCTCATGTGCGGTGCCACTGTACCCTGATGTGTGCGGTGCCCCTGTACCCTGTGTGCTGTACCTCTGTACCCTGATGTGCTGTGCCACTGTACCCTGATGTGTGCAGTGCCCTGTACCCTGATGTGTGCTGTGCCCCCGTACCCTGATGTGCGGTGCCCCTGTACCCGATGTGTGCGGTGCCCCTGTACCCTGATGTGTGCTGTGCCCCTGTACCCTGATGTGTGCTGTGCCCCTGTACCCTGATGTGCGGTGCCCCTGTACCCTGATGTGTGCTGTGCCCCTGTACCCTGATGTGTGCTGTGCCCCTGTACCCTGATGTGTGCTGTACCCTGATGTGTTGTGCCCCTGTACCCTGATGTTCAGTGTGCTGTACCCTGATGTGCTGTGCCCCTGTACCCTGATGTGTGCTGTACCCTGATGTGTTGTGCCCCTGTACCCTGATGTGCAGTGTGCTGTACCCTGATGTGCTGTGCCCCTGTACCCTGATGTGTGCTGTGCCCCTGTACCCTGATGTGTGCTGTGACCCTGTACCCTGATGTGTGCTGTACCCTGATGTGCTGTACCCTGTACCCCTGATGTGCTGTGTCCTGTACCCCTGATGTGCTGTGCCCCTGTACCCTGATGTGTGCTGTGCCCCTGTACCCTGATGTGCAGTGCCCCGTACCCTGATGTGTGCTGTACCCCTATAACCTGATGTGCTGTGCCCCTGTACCCTGATGTGCAGTGCCCTTGTGCCCTGCTGTGCCCTGATATGTGCTGTGCCCTGATGTGCTGTGCCCCTGTACCCTGATGTGTGCTGTGACTCTGTACCCTGATGTGCAGTGCTCCTGTACCCTGCTGTGCCCTGATATGTGCTGTGCCCTGATGTGATGTGCCCCTGTACCCTGATGTGTGCTGTGACCCTGTACCCTGATGTGTGCTGTTCCCCTGTACCCTGATGTGCAGTGCCCCGTACCCTGATGTGTGCTGTACAACTGTAACCTGATGTGCTGTACCCCGGTACCCTGATGTGCAGTGCCCCTGTACCCTGCTGTGCCCTGATATGTGCTGTGCCCCTGTAACCTGATGTGCTGTGCCCCTGTACCCTGATGTGCAGTGCTCCTGTACCCTGCTGTGCCCTGATGTGCTGTGCCCCTGTACCCTGATGTGTGCTGTGACCCTGTACCATGATGTGTGCTGTACCCCTGTACCCTGATGTGCAGTGCCCCTGTACCCTGATGTGTGGTGCCTCTGTACCCTGCTGTGCCCTGAAGTGCTGTGCCCCTGTACCCTGATGTGCCCTGTTGTGTGCTGTACCCTGATGTGCTGTGCCCCTGTACCCCGATGTGTGGTGCCCCTGTACCCTGCTGTGCCCTCATGTGTGCTGTGCAGCTGTACCCTGATGTGTGCAGTGACCCTGTACCCTGATGTATGCTGTGACCCTGTACCCTGATGTGTGCTGTCACCCTGTATCCTGATTTGTGCTGTACCCCTGTACCCTGATGTGCAGTGCCCCTGTACCCTGATGTGCAGTTCCCCTGTACCCTGTGTGCCCCTGCTGTACCCCAATGTGCAGTGCCCCTGTACCCTGATGTGCGGTTTCCCTGTACCCTGCTGTGCCCTGAAGTGCTGTGCCCCTGTGCCGTACCCTGATGTGCTGTGCCCTGTACCCTGATGTGTGCTGTACCCCTGTACCCTGATGTGCTGTGCCCTTGTACCCCGATGTGCGGTGCCCCTGTACCCTGCTGTGCCCTGATGTGTGCTGTGACTCTGTACCCTCATGTGTGCTTTGACCCTGTACCATGATGCGTGCTGTACCCCTGTACCCTGATGTGGGGTGCCTCTGTAGCCTGCTGTGCCCTGATGTGTGCTGTGCCCTGAAGTGTGCTTTACCCTGATGTGATGTGCCCTGTACCCCCTGATGTGTGGTGCCCCTGTACCCTGATGTGTGATGTACCCCTTTACCTTGATGTGTTCTGTGCCCCTGTACCCTGATGTGTTCTGTGCCCCTGTACCCTGATGTGCTGTGCCCCTGTACCCTGATGTGTGCTGCCCCTGTAGCCTGATGTGCGCTGCCCTTGTAGCCTGCTGTGCTCTGATGTGTGCTGTGCCTTGATGTGTGCTGTACCCTGATGTGATGTGCCCTGTACCCCCTGATGTGTGGTGCCCCTGTACCCTGATGTGTGCTGTGCCCCTGTACCCTGATGTGTTCTGTGCCCCTGTACCCTTATGTGCTGTACCCTGATGTGCGGTGCCCCTGTACCCTGATGTGTGCTGTGCCCTGATGTGCTCTGACCCTTTACCCCCTGATGTGTGGTGCCCCTGTACCCCCTGATGTGCGATGCCCTGATATGCGCTGTTCCTCTGTACCCTGATGTGTGCTGTGCCCCTGTACCCAGATGTGATGTGCCCTGTACCCCCTGATGTGCTGTGCCCCTGTACTCTGATGTGTGCTGTTGTGTGCTGTGCCCCTGTACCCTGATGTGCGCCATGCCTGATGTGCTGTGCCCCTGTATCCCCTGATGTGCCGTGCCCCTATACCCTGATGTGTGCTGTACCTTGATGTGTGCTGTACCCCTGTACCCTGATGTGTTCTGTGCCCCTGTACCCTGATGTGCTGTGACCCTGTACCCTGATGTGCGGTGCCCCTGTACCGTGATGTGCGGTGCCCCTGTACCCTGATGTGTGCTGTGCCCTGATGTGCTCTGACCCTTTACCCCATGATGTGTGGTGCCCCTGTACCCCCTGATGTGCGGTGCCCTGATATGCGCTGTTCCTCTGTACCCTGATGTGCCCTGATGTGTGCTGTGCCATGTACCCTGATGTGCGGTGCCCCTGTACCCTGATGTGCGGTGCCCCTGTACCCTGATGTGCGGTGCCCCTGTACCCTGATGTGTGCTGTGCCTTGATGTGCTCTGACCCTTTATCCCCTGATGTGTGGTGCCCCTGTACCCCCTGATGTGCGGTGCCCTGATATGCGCTGTGCCACTGTACCCTGATGTGCCCTGATGTGTGCTGTGCCTGATGTGCTGTGCCCCCCGTACCCCCTGATGTGCTGTGCCCCTGTATCCCCTGATGTGTGCTGTGCCCTGTACCCTGATGTGCTGTGATCTGTACCCTGCTGTGCCCTGTAAACTACTGTCCCTGTACCCTGATGTGGGCTGTGTCCTGTACTCCAATGTGCCCTCTACTCTGATGTGTGCTATACCTTGTATCCCTATGTGCCCTGTACCCTGATGTGTGATATAACCTATTGTGTCCTGTACCCTGATGTGTGTTGTGCCCTATACCCTGATGTGTGCTGTACCCTACTGTGCCCTGTACCCTGATGTGTGCTGTGCCCTCTACTCTGATGTGTTCTGTACCCGGTGTTCTCCTGTGCCCCATATTCTGCTGTACCCTGTACCTTGCTGTGTGCCCTGTACCCTGCTGTGTGTTCCGCTGTGCTTGAGCATCTGTGCAGGAAAAAAACATCACAAATTTCACATAAAATAGGTAAGTTCCTATACATGTAACATCGTTGAATAACATGACTATGTTCTGTAAAAACTTTTTTTTTTCTCTCTCTCAATAAAAGATTATTGGAACAAAAAAAAAATAGGTAAGTTCTAAGATTTTTTTTCTATTATTTAATGCCATTTCTGAAAATAATTGTTGTTCTATCACAGCTCACTGATCACACCAATGCCCCATGGGCTGTAGATCTAATGTTGTGACCCTGAAGGTCGATACCTAAGTCTTACCGGCCATATATCCGACTTGCAGGTGACAACAGTCTCCTATTATGCCTCCAATAAACACCCAACTGCCTTTCTATCACACCTCCTTCAGGAGGTAAACAGTCAGATTGGGCACGATTATAATTTGCGGTGACTCGAACCAGACCCTGTTCCCTTTTCAAGATAAATCCCCCCCACTCCATCCTCTAACTCTGCTAGACAGACTTTTCAACACCTTATCTCCAAATATTCCCTGGTGGATACCTGGAGGGAAATACATCCATCGAGTAAAAAATGTACTTACTACTCCCACTCTCATAAGAGCTTCTCACGCATAGATCATATCTTCCTCGCTGACAATATGATACTGGAAATTCTGACTTCTGTCATAACACCATACACATGGACAGACCACTTGGTAGTTTGTACCACAATCTCATCCCCTTTCCAAGAAAGCATGATACCTCCTGGTGCCTAAACAAAACTACACTAACACACCCCTCACACCGCTTGGACATTGAAATTGCCATCAGAGAATACCTCTCACACAACACTACAGATGACATTTTTGCATTGACCCTATGGGAGGCACACAAGCCTGTCATACGAGGCAAGCTGATCCAACAGGCCACCATTCTAAAGCGAGAGTGTAAAGCTCTATTTAAAAAAATTAGAAAAAAAAATTCAATTCCAGTTATGAAGCATTCCAATCCAACCCTTCTCCCGCAGCCTACAAGAGATTAGAGCAGTCCAGACTTGATCTTGATCTTTTCCTTTCTGACTCTGCTGATAATCTCATACGTAAGAGAAAACACCAGATATACATGAAGGCCAATAAACCGGACACCCCCATGGCTCGCGCCCTGCACACCATCAACAAATGTGGCACATCCATAAGACTAAAAACGGCACACGACAGCAACACAAGTAACCCAGCGAAAATCCAATCTAAATTGTACTCGCACTCCCACCCCTTTAATGAAGCCTCTGCAGAAAACCTGTTATCCAAAATCTCCCTCCCCACCTTAAACCAATCCCAAAAGGATCGGCTTGAGTGCCCCATCACATTCGAGGAAGTGACATTGGCAATAAAATCCCTGAAAACAAACAAAAGACCGGGTCCAGATGGTTTCTCGGTTACCTATTTCAAACAGTTTTCACAAGTCCTTGCCCTGATACTTACCAACGCATTTAACTTCCTGCTGAGAGGACACTCGTTCCAATCCAAAACCCATACCGCAATTATAGCCATGATCCCTAAACCGGGCTTAGACTCCTCCACCTGGAGCAACTATCGCCCCATCTCACTTCTGAATCTCGATATAAAAATCCTTGCTAAAATCTTGGCTACCCGCCTAAATCCCATAATCGGCAACCTAATACACCAGGATCAGACCGAGTTCATCCCAACCCGCCAGACTGGAGATAACATAAGACGGGCTATATTGCTTTCCCTAGCTGCCAGGAAGGGGAAAATTCCCTCATGTTTTCTTTCTCTAGACATTAAAAAGGCCTTTGATTTGGTCTCATGGCCATATATGACATACATTCTCAAATGCTGGGGGTTTGGTAACCATTTCCTGACCTGGGCCTCCTCTCTATATCATAGACCTAAAGCACACATCAAATACGCCGGTTATAAATCGGCCACCTTTGATATCCAGAGCGGCACGAGACAGGGCTGCCCCCTCTCTCCTCTATTATTCGCTCTGACAATTGAGCCCCTGGCTCAATTGATTAGGACTGATAAGAACATCAGAGGAATAGAATATAGGGGAATCCACCACAAGGTCTGTCTATTTGCAGACGACATACTATTCCTGACATCTCCACATATATCTGCCCCGAACCTCCTTACCCTTCTCAAAGGTTACGCCCAAATTCCTGGCCTGACCATCAACCCACATAAATCCAAGGTTCTCAACATATCTCTATCTGCATCAGAACAAACCTTAGCACAGTCATCATTACCCTTTACATGGGTCCCTCTCCAATTACCCTACATGGGCATTAACCTCACAGCATCGTTTTCAGGCCTATTCCCAGCTAACTTCCTCCCTCTCCTAAAACGTACAGCAGCATTAATGTCCCAATGGTCCCCCTTGCCCATCTCATGGATGGGTCGTATTAATGTAGTAAAAATGGCATTCTCCCCAAATTTTTCTATTTATTCAGAACCCTCCCCATGCCCCTTCCCGCTTACTTTCTACGCCTTACATAAACCAGGGTTATGATATATATCTGGGGTAAAACTAAACTTGGATCCCCAAGTCTACATCGTTCCGATCCAGACTATGTGGAGGGCTAGGACTACCCAACTTTACACTTTACTATCATGCCGCACAGCTAGCCCCCCTCCCTAAATATCATGCTGCTAAGGAAATACCTTTATGGGTTTCGGTTGAATCTGTTGACTTAGATCCTATGTCTGCAGCCAAATTGCTGTGGCTCAATCTTAAAGATCAGGCACACGTTACTAATCCCATAACCAAATTCTCTCTATCTGTCTGGGACAAAATTTAAAACCTCAGGAGGCCTTCTCTCACCACATAATCCCCTTCTTTCTTTCCTTCGTAACCCAGCTTTCCTCCTGGCTTGGGACTCTCCAGCATCTTTCAATACCTGGATGTCGACTAACCTTTTTAGACTACACTCCCTAGTATCAGCCTCCTCTTTCTTTACCTTCCTGACATTATGTGAATCATTTGGCCTACCAACATCTGACCTGTTTCGATACCTACAAGTTAAAAACCTTTATTCTCCTCTCCTTAAAAAGGTAGTGCCCCTCTGAATCACTTCACTCAATTCGAGAATTATTGCAGAAAAGACCCACACGCTAGAGGTATCAACTCGAATATTTACCAACACCTAGTTGACAAAGATAATTCCACCCAACCATACTATACTGGTAAATGGGAAGCTGATTTAGGGAAAACTATTGATGCATCTGATTGGTCATATATATATATATATGGACGAACACAGCGACTTTCTCTTGTAACATATTAGCCAAAGAAAAACTATAAGGTCCTTACGCGGTGGTACCTTGTCCCCGCCAGAATTTAGTACATCCCAACATATTCCCCATTATGCTTCCGGGGATGCTCTGCCACAGGCACACATTTTCACATCTGGTGGGACTGCCCTGTAGCTCAGCTATTTTGGAGGAAAATCTTTGATATGGCTTCTAAGGCCTTAGAAATCCCCGTAATATTGGACCCAATAGTGGCCCTACTAAACTTAAAGCCGCCAGACCTTATCCGATCCCATTTCCCCCTACTCATGCAACTCACCATGGTGGCGAAAAACTGTTGCCAAAGCCTGGAAATCCCCACTCTTGATCGTTTCTGAAGCACAAGGCAGAATCAACAAAGCTTTAGTTCACGGAAAAATGGACTCCATAGAAAAGGGCAAAATCCCAAAATTTGAAAAAATATGGAAACCCTGGGTTAAACATTTTCTTCCCTCAGACTTTGACCCTGTCCTAATGCAGCCCTGGTGACTAACCCGCACCCTACTCATAAACCTCCGCTCTCTGGGTCGTAACCGCACCATCGTTCCGGGATCCCATCCTTTCTTCTTCTTCTACCTCTCAGCTTTTCTCACTCAGCTTCTATCTTTCTCACAACTTTATATCTTTTCCTTCTCTTTGTCTCTCTTCCTCTCCCTACGCTCTCATACTATCTTTTCTATACCTTACACCACATCCTATCAGAGACTGAGGAAAACGGCACTAGTCAAGCCCTTTTGCCCCTTCTCTGGAAAACTATACTAGCTCAGATATTCTATCTTCTAGCCAATACAATGTTATCTTAGGTCAGCAACCTCAGAGGTGACTCGCGCTGACACTTACTTTTTTTGTTTATGTTATACTGCTGTTGAACATCTTTGTTTTAAAGTTACCACAATTGCTACGTCAGCCGACCTGCTAGGCTCTTATATGGTTTTCCTTACCAGTCAGCATAACCCTTTGAGCCTTCTATGCAACTTTAGAGGGCACCATACATAGTTCTTATCTTCAAACAATCCAATGTTTACTGTTCTTGTCTACCCATATGGACACAGCTAGTTCCCAGAAGGGGTATCCAGTGAGCTAGACACTTATACATCTATACACTTATACTGGTGATAATGGTTCGATCTACTGCCTGGACAAACCTCTTCTTGCCATGAAGATTTTAACATGTTTTCTCTCACTTAGCTGCTGCACTTGTTCACATGGAAATGTGTATCCTCCTCAATTTGATTCACCATACAGTGATAATACGCAGTGCCTTAATGTACAAGGTCTCTTTTCAATCAATACTTCTAACAATGTAATAGGCTAGCTGCGTCACCTTCCATCTTATAGACACAGCTTGTTCCCTTTTGGGGTGTCTGGAGGTGGTGGGCGATGCACCGGCCATAACAATAGATATGTTCCTGTAGCCGATGTTTAATAGCAATTGAGATATACGCAATCCCTCTTTATTCACGCATGACCTAGAGCAATGTGTTATGTATTCTATTCTATAACTGACGATACCATTGTATTCTGCCTTTTTTTTAAACTCAATATAAACGATTTAAAAGTAAAATGATATGATAATTAGAAAAAAGGTACAACCTGGTGCCACAAATCTGCCACTGCAACCTAGATTATTTTACAATAAGAATAGTGAGTACTTATAGCCCCAAAAAATAAAGTCTCTGCATATGTTTTTTTTTTTGGGGGGGGGTGAGTGGAGAGGCTTTTGATAATGTACACCTACTTTGGGTGTATGGGAAGAAGCCACCTTAATCACAAGATTAATATGTGGAGGGTTTCTGGCTTTCCATAGCATAATAGGAGGAGATAACATGGGTGCCAGAAGCCTTCTGGGCCCATAGGAAATGAAATAGGTAGTAATATGTAGTAATTTCACTTAACTAAAAAAGCAACTTTGTACCCAGCGTTGCACTTGCTGTCAATTATAGATAATTAAAATTGAATTGTGTGTGGAAGATAAATTCAAATACAAGGCTGCTAATCATTAAGCTGCAAGATGTGCATATAAAAACACATATAGAAAATAAATCTTAAGAAACATCCCGGAGCTATAAGCTTGAGAATATGAAAAAGTAGATAGATATTGTCTGTAACTAACATTGTAGGGACTATCAAGGCTACCTCTCAGAGCGGGCTGGGAACCCAGACACTGCAAAAGAAGAAGGTAGGAAGGAGGAAAGGGAGGTGCCAATCCGCCAATAGTGCAATATGTTTTTATTGTGTAACAAAACGTAAATCCAATAAAAAGATGCGCTCACAAACATCTGTAAGGAAAAGCAGAGTTAGATTCTTACTGGTAACTCTGTTTCCAGTAGTCTTCCTGGGCAGCCCTTGAGAGATGGGTTCCTCCTCCCAGAAACAGGAAAGGTAGAAAACCTTGCCCACATCGCCACCCTATAGATTTGCTCAGGAGTAGCTCCTGCTCTCTCTGCCCAAGTAGTTGCTGATGCTCTTGTAGAATGAGCTTTTAAGTCTCTTGGTGGTACCATCTGCATATTCCTATAACATTCTACTTTGGCAGTTTTTATCCATCTTACTAAAATATATTTGGATGCTTGGTTTCCCTTTGGTTTTCTGGCGTATAAGACAAACAAGTCATTGGTGACCTCCAGATACCGTAGAACACACCTTCTGACGTCTAGTAGTACTAGCTCTTGTTCCTTACTATTTTTTGGTGTGATACAAAAAGAAGGTAAAATTATGTCTTGAGACTTGTGGAAGGCAGAGGATACCTTCGGCATAAACCCCAGATCTGTTTGTAGGACAATCTATCCTCATAGATTTTGAGAAATGGTTCTCTTACCAATAGGGCTTGCAGTTCCCCTATTCTCCTGGCTGTTGTAATAGCCACTAGGAAAACCGTTTTCTGAGTTAATGAGCGTATTGAGGCCTCCTGTAGGGGCTCAAAGGGGCTCTTAGTTATACCTTTATGTACTGTTGACAAATCCCACGTGGGGCATTTTTGCCTTTCAGCCGGCCTACGTTTTGCTAAAGCTCTGCAGAAGCGTGAGATCAGTGGGTCTTCTTATAATGACCGCTCAAGGTGACAATATTTGTTCTTTTAGAGTACTTAGTGCCAACCCTTTGTCTGTTCCCTGTAGGAACTCTAAGACAGTTGGAGTATCCATCTTTCTCCTATTGTTCTCAGTACATCAGGTGTTAAACTTTCTCCAAACATTTTTTTATATACGGCTCTGGTATTAGGTTTCCTGGTACTTAATAGGGTTGTTATAACCTTCTCTGATAGTCCTCTAGATCTTAAGAGATCTTCAGAAACCAAGTGGCCCATCAAAAACTCTCTTGCTTGAGCCTGGTTAGAGGTCCCTGATAGAGTTGGGCAAACCTGAACTGTAAAGTTAGGGTTCGTACCGAACTTTGGGGTGTCCGTGACCCGGACATTTAAAAAAAGTTTGGGTTCGAGTTCTGGGTTCGGGTATTTGATCACGCATGTTGAATAGCTGCAGGGCAGCCAATCAACAGGTAGAGTCTACTGCTTAGAGGGACAGATTATGGTTCTAAAATCATCTCCTAGTGCTATGGGGTCAGGTTCCTGCTGTTGCTGTAAGGGACAGATTATTGTTCTAAAATAATTTTGCAGCCCTCTAGCACTTTCCAGGACTCTTTTACAGTCATTTTTGTGCCGAAAAGTTCAGGTCCCCATTGAATTCAATGGGGTTCAGGGTTCGGGATAACGTTCAGGTCAAGTTCGGTACCGAACCCGGACTTTTTTCCGAAGTTTGGCCGAACCCACCGAACCCGAACATCCACGGGTTCGATCAACTCTAGTCCCTGAGTCATCAGATCGTCCCGGCAGGGGAGCAGCCATGGTTCCTTCACTGATAATTGGAGGAGCATGGAGAACCAAGTCCTTTTGGGCCAGTATGGAGCAATCAGAATTAATTCTGTCTGTTCCTGAAGAAAGTTCTTTATTACCCGGGGAATCAGGTGTACCTGGGGAAAGTCATAGCATGTCCTGAAGCTCCATGGGTTTTGGAGTGCGTCTATCCCCAAAGGTTTGTCTTGTGGGCTTAGCGAGTAAAAAAGACGTGTCTTGGAATTTTTCATGGATGCGAACAGATCTATTTCTGGTCTCTTCCAGCGTGTCACTACCTGTTTGAACACTTTTTGGTTGAGTTTCCATTCTCCTTGTGACACCTGCTGGTGAGACTTAGGAAGTCTGCCACCTTGTTGTCCTCGCCTTTAGATGAACCGCTGTCACAGATAGTAAGTTCACCTCTGCCCTCTTGTAGATCTGGTTTGAAACATGCATTAAGGAGGGGCTTCTTGTCCCTCCCTGATTGTTTAGATATGCTACAGTCCATAGCTCCTTGCTGCAATAGCCAGTTATAGGTGGGGGACAGTGACCTTGCTTTGTATTGTAATTATTTCAGGTAACACACTAGCACCGCAGCCGCCATTGGGCCACGGCTGGGTGTCTGGTCTGGTCCTGTATCTTTAAGGAGGGTTGGGCTCCTCCTGTCACCTGTCCTTCATCTATCCATTAAATTGTATGTGCTTCCATTGTGGAGCCTCTTATATAGAGTTAGGTCTGCAGTACACAGGGAGCCTTGTCGGGGCCTGCAGCTTACGCATACACTTGCAAATGTGTGTAACCAATCCCCTGCCTTTTAAATGCTACTGTTAGACAGGTGAATTCGGTTGGTGGCAGACTGGTGGTAAGTTGAGCTTGGATTTCTCTGTTTTTTGTCTGTACCTGCCTTTCCATAGCTCCTTGGTGCAATAGCCATTTATAGGTGGGGGACAACGACCTTGCTTTGTATTACAGTCATAGCGTTGTCTGATAGGATCATTAGACGCTGATCCTTGATCTGTTCCTGGAAATGTTGTATGGCCTTGGCCACCGCCACTACTCCCTCCCAGTTTAATGAGTTCTTTGCTACCTCCGGGGACCACCTTCCCTGGGTTAGTTGACCTGCGAGATGGGCTCCCCACTCCCAGCTGCTTGCGTCCGTGGTGACTGTCTGTGCCGCTGGAAATGACCACTGCAGTCCCTGCTCTAGGTTTCCGTGGTTCCTCCACCACCAGAGGGATCTTTTTACTGAACTCGGAAGCCACACTGTTTTGTCCAAATCTGTATGTCCTTGCTTTAGGAGAAACAACTGTAAGGGTCTTAAGTGGTATTTTTCCCACTGTACTGCTGGGATTGATGATGTCTTTAATCCTAATACTGACATTATTTCTCTCAGAGACACTGGTAGGTTGTTCTGGATCCTTTTTACTCTCCTGGCCAGACCCTGGACTTTTTCTTCCGGAAGGAACATTCTTTTTACTCTGGAATCTAGCTGGTACCCCAGAAACCTTATATTCTGAGTGGGACACATATTGGATTTCTCGATGTTTAAAATCCATCCTAGTGTTCCTAACCACTGCTGTGCTTCCAGAAGATCCTCCATTAGTTGTGTCTTGGATTGATTCACAAATAACAGGTCATCCAAATATGGAATTACCATGATTTTTCTCAATCTTGAGGCCCCAGGGCTTCCGGGAATACTTTTGTAAATATCCTGGGAGACGAGGATATGCCGAATGGTAGAGCCCTGCTCTGGAAGTGGTGCCCGTCCCCATCTAGCTCTGCTGCCAACCTCAGGTATCTCTGTGATTCTTCCTTTATAGGAATATGCAGGTAGGCATTCTTGAGATCCATGGTCGCCATGAATACTTCTTGTTAGACGAAGTTCCTGATTGAGAAGAAGGATACAATTTTTTGTATGTGATTATCTCGTTCAGAGGCTTCAGGTTCATCAACAAAACTTCCCGGAGGGCTTTTTTATTACAAATATATCAGAGTAAAAACCCCTCCTTCTTTCTCCCGCTGGAACTGGGGTGAGACACTTCTGATCCCCCATTTCCACCAATAGAAGCGGTAGGGCCCTCACTTTTTCTGGGTCTCTTGGAAGTCTTGTCAGTAAGAACCTGGAGGTTGAGAGTTGAATTCCAGGGTGTAGCCTCTTGAAATTATGTCCAGTACATAGTTGTTGGCTGTTGTATTTTGCCATTGCGGGAGGAAGGCAGCCAATCTTCCCCCTACCGGCATGCTGCAGTCATGACTTCTGGGTTTGACTGGTAGTGCCAAAGAGTGGATTGCTCTTTGGCTTACCCTTATGTCCTGCCCAATGCTTCTTGGAGTATTCTTTTTTACTTTCTTGTCGGTACTCTCTTTTCCCCCCGAAAAAAACCTCTTTCTGCTGGAAATGTCCAATCCTGTCCCAAACAGGAGATCCCCTGCAAATGGGAGGTTGTATAACCTTGATTTAGATGCCAGGTCCCCTGCCCAGGTCTTTAGCCATATGGCCCATCTGGCTGCTACTGGCAGTGCACATGACCTTGCAGCCAGCTTCACAGATTTGGCAGACACTTCCGCTATGTATCCAACGGCTTTGGAAAGTATTGGCAGCGTTTTTAAGATATCCTCTCTTGGAGTACCATTTTTGATATGATTATGGAGTCTGGCAAGCCATACCTCCATGTTTCTTGCTACTCATGTAGTAGCTAGTGCTGGTTTGAGACTGGCTATACTAGTGTCCCAGGCCATCTTTAGGATAATGTCTCTTTTTTTATCCATGCAGTCCTTGAGGTACCCCATGTCCTCAAACACCCATGAGGACTTCTTGGAGACCTTGGATAAGGGGGCGTCAAGTTTTGCATTTTTGTTCCAAACAGCTTGAGTATCTTCTTCAAAAAGGAAAGCGTTTTTGTGATTTAAGGCAAAAAACAGTTTCTTCTCACGATCTGCCCATTCACTCTTTACCACGTCTGACATCACCTGATGCACGGGAAATACTTTGGACTTCTTCTTTTTAAGACCCGATACATCCGGTCATGTTTTGAAGCCAGTTCTTCCTCTTCCTCTATTTCAAGAGTCTCATATATTGCACCAAGCAACTCATCTACATCCTCCAGGGACAATTTGTATCTGGGGCCAGCCTTAGCACCTTCCTCCTCCTCAAGCTTTGAGTCTGAGCTGGCTCACTATGTACCGTGCTACCCGCTCCTTCTTTATGCCTTTCCTGTGAACCTGAAGCACCAGATCTGAAAGAGGCAGGAGGTGAAGGATCCCTTAAAGGATTTCATTGAGGTCTAGCCTCTGAAATAAATTGTTTCAAATCCTTAAATGTTGAAGTCATTTCTTCCCTCAGGCCCCTTTCACACTGGGACCGCCCGATCGTCAGCGGTAAACCGCCGCTAATTTAGCGGCGATCTACCGATGTAATAGCAGCGATATGGCACCACTATTCGGGTGGCAGCATCGCATTTTTAACCCCCCCACAAGGGGTTAAATAGGGGTTAAAAGTGCCGGCGCTCAGCACTCCAAGAGCGGTGTACAGCCGCTACAGGAACGCTGCCCATTCAATCTAATGGCAGGGGCAGTGGAGGAGTGGTGTATACACCGCTCCCCAGATTCCTGAAAAATCATGCTTGCAGGAGTTTAATTTTACTCCTGCAAGAGCACCGCCCTGAGCCGCCCCAGTGTGAAAGGACACACTGGGTTGAATGGGGAGACCCTTCACAGGCGCTATTTTTAGCGCAATAGCGCCTGTAAATCTCCCCAGTGTGAAAGGGGTCACATGGATCCAAACACTCTGCCATACACTGAGTCTGATTGCTTTTTCATCAGTTTATCGATGCATATCTGGCACAGCGGTTCCCCATGTTCCAAAGGCATTTTAGAATTGCACTTTGCACACCGCTTTTTGGGGGAGGGCTTGATGTCTTTAATCGTCTTAGCCTGCAAAAAAGACAACAGAAAAGAAAAAGGCCACATGGGATTATGGCAGTGTGCAGTGCTAACACTCCACCACCACAGCAATAAACACCCAGTGCTACCCTTCCGTTGGTATGCTCCAGTATGCCAGACCACCACACATTTAACAGACTGTCCCCTGAGACACATAACCGGCCACCCCCTGGTGTCCCGCGGGTGCCTCCATTGCTGGGCGCTTGGGCGAAAGGTATATCATCCTCTTCCTGCATCCCTGTTTGTCCTGTGGTGTTCACGCTGCACCTGCAGTCTCGTCCACATACACTGTACCAGACGGCCGTTCCCGCCTCCTGCGCCTTTAAAGGGATTGGACCAGCCCCCCCGACACACACACACCAATGACGTCATCCCTGCCCAGAAATGATGCCTCTTTCCTGGTCAAGCCAGCTTCTGGCCGCGGGTACATGCCCCCTCCGCCGGAACTAGCCAAGGGGACAGTGTATTGAAGCCTATCTCCATGCCTGGGCATAGAAGATGGCGGAAACTGGGACCCCTCCTGCACACCGCCTAGGAGGATTGCCCGTGGCCATCCCCGTCCTCCATCACCAACTTTTGTGGTACCGATAAGGCACTTTCCCCCATCCACCGGCTCACCATCCTCCACATGCTGCTCTCCTGGATGCCTGCCCGGTTGTTAGCCCTTGGGAGATGGAGCCCTCAGGTCCTTTTTGGCAACATGTCTCCTCCAGCCCAGAGGAAACACTATAACTGACTAGGGACCACCTTTTAAGACAATTTGGCAATGTGTTTCCTGTTTCTGGGAGGAGGAACCCATCTCTCAAAGGCAGACCCGGAAGACGACCCGGAAGACTACTGGGGGAAAAAGCATGTAACAAACTCCAAAGCAATCATCAGTGGGAAATCAATCAATGCAGGGCTTGAGTTGCAGAGATGACAGGTCTGCTACAGCAGTGGTCCTCAACATCAGTCCGACAGGCAATGTTTGCATGTTTTCCTTTATCTTGCACAGTAGCTTTAAATCAGAGTCAATGGCTTGGTATTTTGGACAGTTATTTTATCTAAGAAAAATTCCAAAAACATGGCCTGTTGGGGGTACTTGAGGGCTGAGAACCACTGTGCTACAGGGATCTGTGCAGAGGTTAGCAAGTGCAGCTGGCAAGCCTCAATGAAGAAGACATACTGTCAGAAGAGCTGTCAGTTGCCTGTGATGAAGGAGCCAATCAGGAATGATTTTTGGAGGCTAGGTACTGCCTCCTTCAACAGCCACTGATGGCTGATGAAGCTAACACGCATCCACTATTGTTTCAATGGGATTTATGATGGCTCTGCTTGGTGTTATATTGTTTTTAAAGATGTTCAGCCTGGTCTGCACTTTTTAAAGTTAAAACTTTGCTATCACAGACCTAAGATATGAATATGATGTTTTGTCTTGAGTTTGGGGCTCATAAGACTTAATTATTTACATGTGGGGATTTTAATTGGAGAGATTTCACTTGGGGATAGAAAGGAGGGGATTTTTGTTGTGGGGGGTTGCTTTTGGGGAGTTGTTTAAGGGAATGATGGGTTGTTATTGGTTGGGATTTTTGTTTGGTGTGGGAGAGGTGAATTTTTAATGGAACTGATTTTGCAAGGGGGTGAGGGAAGGAGGGTTGGCCCAGTAAGGGAGTGTTGCTTGATAAAGGGAGGTTTTGGATGTAGAAAGGGATTTTTTGTTTTAAGAGGCATATTTTTATTTTAGGGGATGCTTGAAGGAAGAGGATGTTGCATTTGGTGAAGAGTTGTAATAGGGAGATTTTTGCTTGGGAGAGAGAGATTTTTGCTATGGTAGGGTTTTTTTTCTAGGGACGATTTTGCACATAGCTTCATTTTTTAAAAACAATATTTTCCCTGTCATCTTCACATCTTAAATAGGGAGCAAGATATTATAAACTGTATAAATAACTTTTAAACTGTAGCATTGAGTTCCCCATCAGGTCAGACTCTAAAAAAGATGTGGAGTCTTAAGGTAGGTGAAGCCAATTATGTTTGTTTGTTTTGTTCTGTTGTATTTCCCCATCAGCTCTGCTCTGACAGCTGGTGGATGGAGCTACTATTATTTGTATGCCACAGTTTGATTGGCTCCAGTGTTTTTATCAGTTTTCTATCAGGTCTGCTCTAATAGTAATGTTTTAAAGAAAAGACCACAAAGTGGTTTAGCCACCTCCATGGCCTATAGTAATACTGCTGCAGAAAACTTAACACAAAGTTTTTATTACAATGGATGTTGCAAAGAGGTGTTTTATAATAATTGGTGTTCAACAAATTGTGTTACTTTGAAGCATACTTCAAAAAAGTTGCATCTCAGTCAGGCACCATCAAGCAGATACAATGATGCCCAAGACTGCTTGTATAGTTTCGCCACTGAAGCCTACCACGTCAAAAGACAGCAATTTGGGAATAGGCGCTTTTTCTGGTGAGAAACAAACTGACACAATACCTTTTTGGCTCCCACTGACCAAAATCACTGGCCACCAAAATAATGGGGCACCAAATTCACTGACTACAGATGTAAGGGGCGCTAAAATGTCTGGTCACCACTGTAAGGGGAAAATATAATCTATTATCTATTGTCACTGCGTTCTTGGCAGGTTTTACTTCACAATGGTTGAATGGTACCAGCGTAATGGTCTCTGGGGCCTTTGGTTATTCAGATACCTGTCAGGAACTTCTAGTTAGGACAGTTATGTAGGCACAGTTCAGTGCTGACAGTTTGTCTGTGACTGGCTCAGGTTTTACCTCAAAATGTAATGCTGTTTACTGTCATCATGGAATATGTATATGTTTTATTAATCCATTAAAGCTATGTTCTTGCCATTTCCAAAATAATTGTATTCAGGGTCATTGCTGGGTCAGGCACTGATGTTGGACAAGAAGATCCATAAAGACATGGATTAGCGAGTTTGGGGTGGAGGAACTTGACTGGCAGGCACAGAGTCCTGACCTTTGGGATGAATTAGAGCAGAGACTGCCTGCCAGGCCTTCTAATCCAACATCAGTGCCTTACCTCACAAATGCACTTCTGGAAGAATGGTCAAACATCCCCATAGACACACTCCTAAACCTTGTGGACAGCCTTCCCTAAAGAGTTGAAGCTGATATAGCTGCAAAGGGTGGGCCAACTCAATATTGAGCCCTACGTGCTAAGACTGAGATGCCATTAAAGTTCATGTGTGTGTAAAGGCAGGCGTCCCAATACTTTAGACAATATAGTGTACTTGTTGCAGATATGTGCCTGTGGCTACAGCTATACCTCTGCAGAAGGGACCATATGTAGGATAATAGCTGTGACTTTGAGTTACTACCAATGCATCTACCCGTCGAGCTGAGACACAGGTGTTTTGAGTTACCACCAATACATCTATTTATATTGTGGTGGCACATATACATCTCTACAGGTATGTAAAGAGATTTATTATGTTTTCCTAGGGAAGATACATATTGGGGTAGGACTCATACTGGCTTGCATAATTATCCATATGTGTATTTTTTCTTTAAAATGTCCTTGTTTGCACCTGTTGATGCCCCCAGTGTACCTTGTTGAGGCAAGTGAGTTTCCCATGTATCTAAAATATTTTGGTAAAATATGTTATGCTATACCATATATGGAATATTTGACACCCTATGATGCAGTCACATTACAACATCTCATTGTGTTATGTATTATTCACATGCATTGCTGTTCCTATCTACCCCACTCCTGAGGAATCGACAATTGAAACACGTTGAGAGAGGACTCAATCATAGTTAACATCTCTTCATATGTGTTATAAATATTGATGTTTTGAATATGCAATCTTTGATAATCTGGGTGGTGTAATATGTTTTTATATACATGACTTTTAAACATTTTTATGCATGTTATGTATCAATAAAACAAACAGTAGTTTATAAATATCTTAAAGTAGTTTATACATATCTTTTTGAGAGACATACACCCCCGCTTATTTAATTTTGTCCTTTTTAGCTACACAAACTTTAAATCAGCTTAACCGGTTCCCGACCGCACGCCGTCTTTTCACGGCGGCAGTCAGGGATCCCTGCGCGAATCGCCGTAAATAAGCGGTGATTCGCATTTGGCCACCAGGGGGCGCGCGCGCACCCGCTGCACTCCTGGGGAGTGTGCCCGCGGCTCGGGTGGACCCGATGTCCGCCGGCGAACCGCGATGAGCGGCTACAGGGAAAAGAACAGGGAACCGCCGATGTAAACACGGCGGTTCCCCGCCCTGTCAGTGGGGCATGAGAGATCTACTGATCCCTGTCACTGGGATCAGTTAGATCTCTCATGCCCATGTTAGCCCAACCCCCCCCCACAGTAAGAACACACCCAGGGAACACAGTTAACCCCTAGCTCTCCCCCTGCAGGTTAACCCCTTCACTGCCAATGACATTTATACAGTAATCAGTGGACATTTAAATTTCTGATCGCTGAATAAATGTCATTGGTCCCAAAAAAGTGTCAAAATGTTCCGACATGTCCCCCCCAATATCGCATTACCGCTAAAAATCGCAGATCGCCGCCATTACTAGTAAAAAAAAAAAACCCAGAAATGAATTATCATCCGTAAACGCGGCCACTTTTGCGCAAACCAATCAATAAACACCAATTGCGATTTTTTTTTTATCGCAAATATGAGGAATTATATAAATCGGCCAAAAATGGTGAAAAAAAATGTTTTTTATATTTTTTTTTGGATTAGAATTTTAGCAAAAAGTAAGAAATTTGGGTTTTTTTGCAAAATGGTCGCTCTTCTTTTGTTTATAGCGGTGATAAGAAATTACGCAGAGGCGATCAAATACCACCAAAAGAAAGCTCTATTTGTGGGAAAAAAAGGACGCAAATTTTGTTTGGGTACAACGTCGCACGACCGCACAATTGTCAGTTAAAGCGACGCAGCGCCGAATCGCAAAAAGTGCTCTGGTTCTAAAGTGCAAAATTCTTCCGGGGCTGAAGTGGTTAAACTTTGAATCAAATAATCAAACTGATATTTCCAAACCACTGATTGATGGCAATAATTTTATTACAATAACTGTAATGTATCTCTCCTTTTTTCTGCATAGATGATGCCATGACCTTAACAAGCACAAGAATGTTCAGGGTGGAAGGAGCAATATAACTTGCAGTCTACCTTAACATCATGTTGTTTGCTGAAGTTTAGATGCAAAAGCAATATCAACAGCTGTTCAAAGATCTCTGTTGGATATGCAGCTTTCCACAGCCAAATTGCTAGAGCTCCCACTAAGGAAAAAGCTATTTATTTTATGCAGCCATCTGGGCTGTGCACAGTAAGTTGGTTACTTCACAGTTTTTTTTTTAGTATTCTTTATCATTTTATATAAAATATGCATACTAAAAATGCTGATTTCACGTCTATGGATTTGGATTGCTTTGTAGTCTTTCTGCATCATTTTTATATTTGTATTTGGAAAGTTTTAATTGTTACACATTGTATGAAACCATCTCAAAGGAGCAATATTGTGAATGTATGGCACTTACATTTGGGTGAAACAAGCCATCTTATACTCCCCGGGACCCATATGGAGCTGTCTAAAGACATCTCTTTTTGTGTAGCAATTTCAATCTGTAGTCTATTCTGAGCAAAATTGAAGTAATAATGAGAAGTACTCGTGGAGGATATTGTGTAAGTACAACCCTTTAAACACCAGGAAAAGCAATATTACGTTTCATTAAGGAAAGGATTTGATGCTAGAGTAATCAAGTTTTTTTGTTTAAAAGGTTGTTTGAAAAATTTAATGAAGAATGCATTGGTTTGTGCGATCGGTATCTAAAATGACCATAAAACATAAACCTATTAGAACAAAAAATGAATAAACCTTCCTCTGAACCAACAAAAGGAGCTTATGTTGTTCTGTTTTATATCGGCATTATATAATGTAAGGGACAGGCTCAGACACAAAATAGTTCAGCTTGTCAACAATGGACCGCATGTTATCTACTCAAAACAGAATTCTCAAAACAGAATTTGTGACTATTATATTTGTGCATCAACATCTAGAATGTGGTCTGCATTTGCCTTAAGCCATGTTTTTCATGTTTTTTGTGATACATGTCAGTTATATGGTTACAGTGTGCTCTATCTTTGCTCTTCTTTTTGGTAGAGTAGTGGTGAGAAGAAAAGAAGCAATGGATGGTGCATAACGGAGGCGGATTTTGAACTTTTAACATAAAGCCTGAATGTGTTTATTCCTGCAGCCTCCAAGATGAAACTGTAAATGTGCTTTAAATGGAGACTATCGCCAGGGGGAGGGGTATACCTTGACAGAGTAGCCATCAAAAAATTTAGATCATAAAATTACTCTTAGGTTACATTTATAGTATTTCATGGAAACCATTGTTTCTGATTCTCCACTAGAAAAAAAAATATGGTAGGGTATTTTCAATAAAATTTTTAATCTCCAATGTGCTTGGGCCTCTTTATTTAGTAACGTATTT
>BLSH010336615.1:88443-106458 GCA_018402905.1 Glandirana rugosa | reverse complement strand
AAATCTCTAATTTCTGCTATCTGTCCTCAGAGCAACAGCACAGACAGCAGTAGTAAAGTAATCTATCTCAGGATGCAGGATCAGGTCTTAAAATGGCTAAAATCTGTCCCTCACGCCGTCAGCTACCTTTCCCTATACTAACCCAAGGAGCATGTGACTGCAGCACTGTGACTCCAGCTTATAAAGAGGCTGGGTCACATGATGCACCGGCCAATCACAGCCATGCCATTAGTAGGCATGGCTGTGATGGCTTCTAAGGGCAAACCAGTGAAACGCTTGTTGATTGGCTGCCCTGCAGCTTCTCAACACGTGGAGTAAAATAGCAGAACCCCGGACCGAACCCGAACGATTTTTGAAATGTCCGGGTCCGGGTCCGTGCCACGGACACCCTAAAGTTCGGTACGGACCCGAACGTTACAGTCCGGGTTCGCTCAACACTAAATGTAATCAAACCAAAAACACTGAAATTTGCTCAGTTGCAGAAATGTCGCTGTCTTCACTTTCAGTGTCTGATGATAAATTTCCCCACAAATCAGTATCACTCAATTTCACAAATGATTCTTATTTACTATCGATGTTTTCTAGCTGATAAAAAAACACTTTTGACGTAAAGGGAAACTTTTTGGATGACATGGACATTCTCCAGTTTCCAGGCAGAAAGAATGGCATATATAATATAAAAATGCAGACAGGGCACTGGGCAAAGCACTAGGGACAAAAGGGATGTGAAATTATTTGATACAGTAATGTAATCTTACAGATCACAGTGTACTGTATGTTTACTATGTGCTTCACATTTTGAATTTGGCGCAAGGCTCCATCCCCAAGCGACGCGACGCTGGCAGGGAACCGAGCCCAGCACACAGAGGCGGACACAGCGGGGGGACATCACTGGATCCAAGGGACAAGGTAAGTAACCCAGCCTTGGATCCAGCGATGCGATCCCGAATGTGGCTTGGGGTTACCACTATTTGTAATGGAAATTCACCCCGAGCCACACTCAGAAAAAACGCCAGGTAGGTTAAATAAGGACATGTGCCCCACTGCATGTGTTTTATAAAAAATATGCCAATATCTACCTTATTTCAGAGCGCCTCCCATCTCTCGCCGCACTCCTCCTCTCCTCCCAGCTGACGTCAACGGGAGTTCTCGCCCCTCCCACTGTGGTTGTCAGCCCAGAAGAGGAGAGCGCAGAGCAGTGTTGTGAGCGATGGGAGGTGCTCTAAAATAAGGTAGATATCTGCATATTTGTCATGAAATACATGCAGTGGGGCACATGTCCTTACTTAACAAAGGGGATTGTACAATCATACCATATTGGCTTTATAGCCACTTTAATAGCACCCCACCTGCTTTTTTTGTGTTGCGGGAATGCGCACATGTTCTTGCAACTCACAAGTATGAACCCTGCCTAAGAGCGAGGAGGCTAAGGGGGTTTGAGGAGGAGAAGAGAGGTTTGAGGCTGAGTCCCCCCCCCTTCTACCTTGCACTTACAGATTACACAGCAATACATGGTGCTGGCCAGAAGGAAGGCAGCTTTTCCTTCTTCCCCTCTCCAGTCATGTGATGTCACATGACAAGGGGAGACAGGAAGAAGGGCACTCTGCCCTCACTCCCCAGTGGTACCACACAGACTGAATGTAACAGATTGAGGGCAGAATCCTCCCTCCAGCAGCTATTAGCCACTGCTCCTTCTGACAGGAGTGATACTGCAGTCGTTCCTGTCAGTGAGGAGTGGGACAAGCAGCCAAATAGCCTAGTGTGCCCCTTTCAAAACAGTGCCTGGGGCATGTGTCCCTTCCGCCCTCCCTTGTCCCAGCCCTGGTGTCTACTCACAGGGCATAGTGTCACGGAATTCAAGAGAGTAAATGTGTGAGGATCTCACAAAGTTTACAAACTTCAAGATCATTCAGATTAATAAGAGTAGGCAAGAAATAACGTGGAAATGAATATAATGATTTTAGAATAGATACACATTAACTTTTCCATATGCAAATGCAAAGGCTTTATAGATTAAATAAATATATCTATATTTAAATATTTAAAGTTAACTAAATGCAGGCCAGTTAGAATATTTACTGTACATTATGATCACTATTACCTAACACTGAATATCCAAAAAATACTATTAACATTTTTCAGATGGCTGTATACATTTCTAGACTGTGATTATTTAAATTTCTGTTAAATAGAGTATTATTTTAAGAAAGATAATGTTTGTTTCTAAGGCCACAAACTGTCAGCAGAATTCCACTTTGATTGTCAACATAAACATTTGTAAGTCTTCTACTGCCACCTGGTGGCCTAAGCAAGCACCTGCAAAATTATTTTTCTCATTCAATGCTCAGGCAAGTTCCAGATTAGGTTAATTTAAACAGAAACCCCACTTTTGTTGAGGAAAAAAAAAACATTCCCCTCTGGGTGATCTATGTACATTGCAGGGATTTTAACAAACTTTGCTGCAAATTCTTCTGGAGAGATCACTGTAGGTTTTTCTGTGTTCATGTGCAAAATAAATGTGAATGGGAGTGATTTCATGATTAGCAATAAGCTGCTGCACTTGCCTTGCAGGGGTCTAATGTGGAAAGTGTCAGTGTCTGTTTACCTTTAGAGGTGATTTCCCTTTGGGAGCGTATGATTAAAAAGGACATTTTTGTTGCAGGGGGTGCCCAAAATGTGATTTGTATCATAGTGCAGAATTCTGGCAAAATCACTAAGCCAATCACACAAGCAGGAAATTACATTTCTGGAGGGCGTTCTGTACACCATCTTTGTACAGAATGTTTTCAGGTTGCCAAATTGCATTTTACTGAAAATGACAGTAATTTTTGATAACATTCAATTATAACATGACTTGTATTGCAATTGTATAAACTATATTATTTTATTTATTTTTTTACCCCAATGAAAGTGGAGTCACCCTTCAAAACTTCCTCTGACAGTGTACAAGGTGTATGTTAACAAAAGGAAGATGAAATTGCAGTTATCTTTTATTTAACCACTTCAGCCCCAGAAGGAGTCACCCCCATAATGACCAGACCATTTTTTGTAATATGGCACTGCGTCACTTTAACTGACAATTGCATGGTTGTGCAATGGTGTACCCAAACAAAATTGATGTCCTTTTTTCCCACAAATAGAGCTTTCTTTTGGTGGTATTTGATCAGTTCTGTGGTTATTTTTTGCGCTATACAACAATTTTGAAAAAAAACACAAAAAAAAACAATATTTTTTACTTACTGCTAAAATACATATAAAAAAAAATATTATATATTATATATATATATATATATATATATATATATATATATTACACACACATATATTTAAAAAAAAAAAATGTATTCCTTAGTTTATGCCAATATGCATTCTGCTACATATTTTTTGTAAAAATCGCAATAAGCGTATATTGATTGGTTTGCGCAAAAGTTATAGCGTCTACAACAGGGGTCTTCAAACTATGGCCCTCCAGTTGTTCAGGAACTACAATTCCCATCATGCCTAGTCATGTCTGTGAATGTCAGAGTTTTACAATGCCTCATGGGATGTGTAGTTCCGCAACAGCTGGAGGGCCGTAGTTTGAGGATCCCTGGTCTACAAGATGGGGGTAGATTTATGGACTTTTTTAAAAAATGTTTTTACTGGTAATGGCGGTGATCTGCGATTTTTAGCGGAACTGCGACACTGCGGTGGACAAATCTGACCACAAGTGACACTTTTTGGGAACTAGTGGCATTACAGTGATCAGTGCTAAAAAAAATGCACTGATCAATGTATAAATGACACTGGCAGGGAAGGGGTTAACACTAGGGGGAGATCAAAGGGTTAACTGTGTTCCCTAGGTGTGCTCTAGCTGTAGGGGAGGATGGGCTGCCTAGGACATGACAGAGTTTGCTGTTCCTGATCACTAGGGACAGCATATCTCCATGTTGTCCACTGTCAGAACAGGGATCCACCTTGTTTACATAGGCAGATCCCCTTTCTGCCTCTCTGTTGCGCAATCGTGGGTGGCCAGCGGACATCGAGTCCGCCAGACCCACGCGCTCCCGCGACGCACATCGGGCGCACGCCCACAGTATCTATTGCATGAAACGATGTACAGGTATGTCATTTGGCACAATAGAGCCACCCTGTCGCAGTATATGTGCGGTGGGCGGTCTTAAAGTGGTTAATGTGACTTATTTAAATGGCTTTAAAGTTGCTCCTAGGAATACTTATTCCTTGAGAATTAAATAATCAGGCAAAGATTATTTGGAACAATGTATTTAGTAAGAGGCATGGTGAGTTTTTCGAAGTTGTAATTTTTTCCCACAATTCTTTGCAAAAATGAAGATTTTTTTTCCACCATATTGTCAAATTAACAGGTTATTTCTCTCATATGGCATATGCACACTTGCAATTACACCCAAAACACATTCTACTACTTCCCCTGAGTAAGGCAATACCACATGCGTGAGACTTTTCCACAGCCTGGCCACATACAGAGGCCCAACATGCATGGAGCACCGTCAAGTGTTCTAAGGACATAAATTAAACATCTAATGTCCTGACTACCTATCACACTTTTGAAGGCCTTGGAGCACCAGGACAATGGAAACGCCAAAAAATGACCCCATTTTGGAAAGCAAACACCCCAACACATAATCTAGGAGGCATAATGAGTCTTTTGAACATGTCATTTTCCCCACAAGTTTTTGGAAAATGTGGAAAGAAAATGAAAACCTTTCTTTTTTTTCTTTTTTTTACACAAAGTGGTCAATTTATAAGATATACATCAGATTTCATGACTATCACACTTTTGTGAGACACTGTAGGGCACTGATGAGCACTGTAGTAGCACTGTAAGGGCACAGATGTGCACTGATGAGGCATGGATGAGCACTGATGTGGCATGGATGAGGCATGGATAATCACTGATGTGCCATGAATGAGGCACAGAGGAGCACTGAAGTGACATGGATCAGCACTGATGTGGCAAGGATGAGTCATGGATGAGCACTGATGTAGCATGGATGTGGCACAGATGAACACTGATTTGGCATGGATGCGGCATGGGCGAGTACTGATGAGGCATGGATGATCAGTGATGTGGCATGCATGTAGCATGGATGAGGCATGGATGGGCATGGATGGGGCATAGATGTGGCATGGATAGGCATGGATGAGCACGGATGTGGCATGGAGGGGCAGAAGTGAGGCATGGATGAACACGGATGAGCACTGATATGGCATGGATGGGCACAGATAAGCACTGATGTGGCATGGATGGGCACAGATGAGCACAAATGAGGCATGGATGGGCGAGCACGGATGAGGCATAGATGAGCAATGATGTGGCATGGATGAGCAATGATGAGATATGGATTAGCACTGATGAAGCATGGATGGGCACAAATAAGGCATGGGTGAGGCATGAATGGGCACAGATCAGCGCTGTGGGAACTTCAGATCCAGCCCACTTACACTGCTGCACTGGCTCCCTCCTCTCCTCACACACTGTACCAATCGGTGTGAGAAGAGGAGAGAGCTGAACTGAACATGCACCGGTTTGTTGACAAGTGATCGCTTCATCATTGGACAGAGCGATCATATGGTAAAGGGCCGCTGTCATTGGCCCTTTACCCCGATGTGTGATGCGCTGGGTCCAGTGCATGGACACTTCCAGGTGATCGCCCCAGGGGGTTCAAGGGAAGCGCAAGTCTGGGACGTCATTTTATGCCCTCACAGAACTAGCCAACCACACTGTAGCTGTGGTCGGCAAGTGGTTAAAATTGTTAGAAGTTCTGAGAAGCCTTGACTCCAGGTTCTGATGGTGGAAACTGCAAACTCAGGTTGTTCTAGTGGATATAATGGTATTACAGCAGTAGTAGGCCCCATCCTGAGGCTCACGTAAAAACAATTAATGCCTGTGCATGTGTATGCTTGCCACCTCATCCCTTTAACCACTTGACCACTGGGCACTTAAACCCCCTTCCTAACCAGACCAATTTTCAGCTTTCAGTGCTCTCACATTTTGAATGACAATTACTCAGTCATACTACACTGTACCCAAATGAAATTTTTGTCCTTTTTTTCACACAAATAGAGCTTTCTTTTGGTGGTATTTAATCACCATTGGGGTTTTTATTTTTTGCTCTATAAATGGAAAAAAGACCAAAAATTTTGTTAAAAAAATGCATCTTTCTTTGTTTCTGTTATAAAATCTAGCAAATTAGTAATTTTCTTCATACATTTTGGCCAAAATGTATACTGCTACATATCTTTGGTAAAAATAATCCAAATAAGTGTATAATTTTTGGTCTTTGTGAAAGTTATACAGTCTACAATATATGGTGCCAATCACTGATTGCTCACACCTGATGTACTGAGGGCCTATGTCATTTCTTGAGACCCCAGCAAGCCAGGAAAGTACAAATACCCCTCAAATGACCATTTTGGGAAAGTAGACATTCCAAGGTATTTAGTAAGAGGCATGGCGAGTTTTTTGAAGTTGTAATTTTTTCCCACAATTCTTTGCAAAATGAAGGGTTTTTTTCACAAAATTGTCATATTAACAGATTATTTCTCGCACCTAGCATATGCATACCACAAATTACACACCAAAACAGAGGTACAAATGGAGGTACCACATGTGTGAGACTTTTACACAGCCTGACCACATACAGAGGCCCAAAATTCAGGGAGCAGCATCAGGTGTTCTAAGGACATAAATTACACATATAATTTCCTGACTACCTCTTGCAATTTTGAAGGTCCTGGAGCACCAGGGCAATGGAAACGCCCAAAAAATGACCCCATTTTGGAAAGTAAACACCCCAACATATAGTCTAAGAGGCATAATGAGTATTTTGAACATGTCATTTTTTCCACAAGTTTTTGGAAAATGTGGAAAGAAAATGAAAACACATTTTTTTTTCACACAAACTTGTCCATTTATACAATATTTCTAACACACGGCATGTACATAGCAAAAACGACACCCTAAAATATATTCTGCTACTCGTCCCGAGTATGGCGATACCACGTGTGAGACTTTTACACAGCCTGGCCACATACAGAGGTCCAACATGCAGGGAGCACCATTAGGTGTTTTAGGGGTATAAATTTCAAATCTAATTTGACTACCTATTACACTATTGTGAGGCACTGTAGTGGCACTGATGGGCACTGTAGTGGCACGGATGGGTACTGTAGTGGCATGGATGTGTCATGGATGAGAATGAGGCATAAATGAGCACAAATGGGAGTGGATAAGCCATGGATGGGGATGACTGAGAAAGGATGGATGGCTGACTACGAATGCATGGGTGAGCGCGCATGCATGGGGGAGCACACGTGGATGGCAGAGCATAGATGGATGGGTGAGCATGCATGCATGGGTGAGTATAGATGGATGGCGGAGCAGGGATGCATGGCTGAGCACGGATGCATGGCTGAGCATGGATGCATGGCTGAGCATGCATGCATGGGCTAGCACGGATGCATGGGTGAGCACAGATGGATGGCGGAGCATAGATGCATGGGTGAGCACGGATGTATGGGTGAGCACGGATGCATGGGTGAACACGGATGAGGCTGGATGGTTGAGCATTGCTGGATGGATGAGCATGGATAAGGCTGCATGGGTGAGCATGGCTGGATGGGTGAGCACGGATGCATGGGTGAGCACAGATAGGTGAGCACGTATGCATGGTATGAGCACAGATGGGTGAGCATGGATGCATGGTATGAGCACAGACAGGTGAGCACGGATGCATGTGTGACAGATGAGTGCTCATGGATGAGGCTGCATGGGTGAAGCTGGATGGGTGAGCATGGATGGGGGGGGTCCAGACTGGCACATAGCAGTGCTCTGGGCACTTCAGATCCTGCCCACAGCACCGCTGCATCTCCTCTCCCCCCCCCCCTCCTGTCACACTGCACCGATCGATGCGGAGTGGGGAGAGAGAAGCCGGATATCCGCCGTGTTGTTTACATGTGATCGTGCCATCATTTGACGGCGCGATTGCGTGTTAAAAGGCCACTGTGAGCTGCCATTTACCATGGTCTCACGGGCCCAGCGATCACAGATGCCCCAGGGGGCGCGCGGGAGCGCAATTCTGGGAGGACGTTATAGTACGCCCTCCCAGAATAATGGATCCACCTTGTGGCCGTGTATATACATTACATGGTCGGCAAGTGGTTAAACCCAAACACATATTAATTACACAGGTTCTGTGGCTTATTAAGGTGGTAATTATATTCACTTAGTGCCTTACCTGCATTAAATTAGCCTCAGAACCTGAGTAATTCATGTGCTTTTGGTTTTAAAGGGATAAATGGCAACCCATTGCATGCGGGCCATTTCTTATTTAACAACATTTTAGGATAGTGACATTATTTTGTTTATTAAAATAAATTATATGGATCTAAATCTAAATTGATATTTTTCTGTACTTATATATTTTATAAATCACTAAAAAGCACTGTATTCTGAAAATAAAGTCCTAACTGCCCTATGTTTTATAAGTAATGACACTAATTAAAGTTCATATGTCAGCTCAAAGCTTTTAGAATAAGGCTTCATGCACACAGGACTTTACAAAAACAGTCAAAAACATCAGTAGCTTATCAGGGATGTTTTCAGCTTATATTACCGCCAGTTTTTCGTGTGTTTAAAGTGGTAGTAAACCCTCCTATCATTTTCAGCCAAGGAAGCTGCCATCTTGGCCTCTGTTTAATCTACAACTGCCATGATGCTGCACATGTGATCAGCTATGACACCAGCCATTGGATGGTTTGACAGTTTGGTTCAGAGCACAAGCAATGGGAGTGTTACATTTCCGGCACATGCCGGAAATGTAACTGGTTTTTAACCTGTTAAATGCATGGGTTTACCACCACTTTAAAGGGCCAGCGTTTTTTTTTTTGTTTGTTTTTTTTTTTTTTTCCAATTAATCTAAAATGTCCAAAAATGTTGGGGATCAACGTTTTTGAGCGTTTGAAAGTTTTTACAGCTGAAAAACGTCCAAAAGAACCCTCTGGTCTTGGGTTCTTTTTACAGCTCAATAAACGTCACTGCTAAAAACAGTTGATAACAGCCTATGTGTGCATGAAGACATAGGATAACATGATGGAGGGTTTATTGACTGTAGAAAAAAACATTTGCAGCTGAAAACAGGTGCTGAAAAACAGTCAAAAAATGTCCTGTGTGCATGAGACCTTAAACAGAAAAGAATTACAAGTTTATTTTAGCTTTTTGTGGTCACATCATATTAAACCATGTCCTGTGGTTTTGCTCTTCCTATAGGCTTGTTGTTGTTTTCAAGTACAAGTGCAATGTATTCTTACAAGAAATGACAAACACAATTGCTTATTTCACTGGGTAGGCTGAAGTGCATTGATATGAGATACTTTTGAATCAGATTTTCTTCATACTAGAGCAAAAATGCCATAGATCCTATCATGAATTGCACAAAAGAATGCATATGTACAACAGATTTATATGGAAATCTGTTTAATCAGTAAGACCCCTTTCATACCAAGGCATTTTTCAGGAGTTTTTGCTCTAAAATTAGCACATAAAAAGCGCACCAAAAACTATCCCCATGCATCTCAATGGATGCTTTCACACCGAGGCGTTGCGCTTGCTAGGCGTTGCTAAAAGTCCTGCAAGCAGCATCTTTTCAGCTTGTTTTGTGCGTTCAAAATAGCTCTTCTAAAACGCCCATGTCCATTGAAAATAATGGTTAAGCGCTTGAAAAGCGAATGAAATGTGTGTGTACTGAGGCTGTGGAAAAGTCACATGATTGAAACACAAACGCTTGAAAAGCGCTTAAAAACCGGCATTAGAGGGGCGCTATTTATAGTGCTAGCACTTCAAAAGCGCAGCAAAAAAAAAAAAACACTAAAATCATGGCGTTTTACAGGATTTTACAGGCTTTTTTCCAACGCCTTGGTGTGAAAGGAGCCTTATCGAGTGAGCAACTTTTTCCAAGTGGTACAAAAAGTAGGATTTTTGTACTTACCGTAAAACCCTTTTTTCTCATCAATTGAGGAACACAGGAAGTATTTAACTTTCAGGACATCCAGAAGCAATTCAACGGAGGGGTGGGAAACACATAAAACAATACTAACAGGCCCAATAAATCAAAAGAGAACTGGAGACTGCCCGCAGCTCAAAGAATCACCTGAAAGACCTTACTCCTGAAGCTGGTATCAGATGAGGCTGCATCACCTGGTAAAACTTAGAGAATCACTCATAGGGGGGTTTCTTACTTGTGGTTCTGTAGTTTTATATTTTTCGAGCCTTGCCTGGCTGACAGGGTTCTTTTGTACTTTTTATTTTTTTATTTTCATTTATGGAAGTTAAATAAACAGAAATGTAAAAAAAAGAAAGTAAAGGAAAAAACCTAAAAAATGTAAACTAATACAGCCAACACATCTAAGAATTGATGAGCTACAATTTAATAAATGTTTTTTTTAGTTTAATACCACTTTAAATGTTTATTTTTTAATACTTTTTATTTCATTCAACCACTTCCTGCCCGCCATATAGCAAAATGACGACCAGAAAGTGGTTCTGTTATCCTGACTGGGTGTCATGACACCCAGCAGGATAAGCCGCGGTCATGTGTACGCAATGATCGGTGGTGTAGTGTGTCAGTCTGACACGCTGCATCTCCAATCAGGGTAAAGAGCCTCTGATGTAAGCTCTTTACCATGTGATCAGTTGGGTCCAATCCCAGCTGATCACAGTGTAAACAGGAAAAGCCGTGTACCGGCTTTTCTTCCACTCACACTGATAGTAGACTGATAGTAGAGGAGAGCCGATCGGCTGCTCTCCTTACAGGGAGGGGTCTGCGCTGATAATCAGCACATTGATTATCAGTGCAGACCCGAGGATGCCCACCCATGGCCACCAGGCATGCCCACCCATGACCACCAGGGATGCCCCCCCCATGACCACCAGGTAAGCCCACTAGAGCCCACCAGGGATGCTAATCAGTGCCCATTAGGGATGGCACTCTGTGCCCGTCAGTGATGTCTGCCATTTCCTCCTGATCAGTGCTGCCCATCTGTGCCCATCAGTGCTGCCTATAAGTGCTCACCAGTGCCACCTATCAGTGCCACCTATGGGTGCCCATCAGTGACACCTATGAGTGCCATCTATCAGTGCCCATCAGTGCTACTTATCAGTGCCGCCTCTCAGTGCAGCATATAAGTGCCTCATCATCAGTGCCACCTCATCAGTGCTCATCAGTGAAGGAAAAAAATTAACAGAAACAAAGATCTTCTTTTTTTTTTCAAAATGTTCTGTCTTTTTTTTTTATTTGTAGCGCAAAAATAAAAACCCCAGTGGTGATCAAGTACCACCAAAAGAAAGCTCTATTTGTGGGGAAAAAAATTATAAAAATTTTGCTTGGGTACAACATCGCATGGCCGCGCGATAATCATTCAAATTATGACAGCGCTGAAAGCTAAAAATAGGGCTGGGCAGGAAGGGGGGAAGTGCCCTGTATTGAAGTGGTTAAATGTTTTGTTATCACAGAGGGGCAGGTCACAGGTCCTCTTTATGGAGACACCAGGTGTCTACTAGCCCTCCAAAGTCTCTCTTGCAGCTAATCTATTCACAGATCATGTAAGCTGTAGCAATCAGTTGTCTTATCCATCGAGCAATGGTGGACTTGGGAGCAGGATGTCCCTTGAGAGATCTAAAGGATAGGATGAAAAGGTAGGTAGTCTTCCTGATAGAACTGTTGCTTTGAAGTAAACTTTTATGCCTCTGACGACATTCAGGCAATGAAGAGCAATTTCCTTTGAGTGCTTTGGAGCAGGGCATAGGGATGGCAAGACTTTGTCTTTAGTGAGACGGAAGACTCATAACACCTTAGGAATGACTGACCTATACCTTGTCATTGTGAAGAAGGAGGAACAGCCCCTTACAAGAAAGATCTGCCAACTCAAAAACTCTTCTGACAGATGTGATAACAACCAAAAAGGCCACTTTGCAGGAGAGGTTACCTTAGAAGATATCCCTGATATGGTTAAAGGGTGGTTTCAGTGCAGTAAAAAACAAGCTGGGGCCCCAAGGAAGCAACGGGCGCTGCAAGGGAAGCCTGATCAGAGATACACCTTAAATAATGGTTTTCACAATGGAGGGTGAAGCCAGGTGTTTTTGAAAAAGAATGGACAAGGCTGAAACCTGTCCTTTCAGAGTGCCTAAAGGATAGGTTAAATCATTTTTTTATTCAATATTTTTTTTAACATTAATTTTTACTATGTTTTTAATACTTTCATCAGAGTAGTTCAATGTTTTTATAGTAACATTGTAGTGCTCTGGGGGGGGCATCAAGGATTTTTTTTTTTTTACACTTTGATTGCTGGTACATTGAAGTTTATTGTACCAGCAATGTTTTGAACTATCATGTATGGGTTAAGTGACAGCTGTGAATACTAGTGATCTGTGATTGGCTACAGCTAATCAGATGGTACAGGACGTACAATTGGCCCAGGCACCATGCATTAACTGTGGGTACATGTCACGGCTCACTAGTAAAGGAAGCAAAGCTGTTATGAATCATATTGATTTATAACTGCTTTGCTGACATTGTGATCATGTGGTCCATGATCTGCTAGACACAGCAGCAGCAAGGTGGGGGCTGTCTGTACAGGGAAAATGACATATGAGTGCACAGCTTTGCCTGTACTTGCCGCGCTCGCCCGCAGTAAATGTTTTGTGTGTGGTCGGCCTGTCGGCAAGTGGTTATGCAAGGGAAAACTTATCCTTACAGTGCCTTAAAAAAGTATTCATACCCCTTGAAATTTTCCATATTTTGTCATGTTACAACCAAAAACATAAATGTATTTTATTGGGATTTTATGTGATAGACCAACACAAAGTGGCACATAATTGTGAAGTGAAAGGAAAATGATAAATGGTTTTCCAAATTTTTTACAAATAAATATCTGAAAAGTGTGGCGTGCATTTGTATTCAGCCCTCTTTAAATCTGATACCCCAAACTAAAATCTAGTGGGACCAATTGCCTTCAAAAGCCACATAATTAGTAAATAGACTCCAGCAGTGTGTAATTTAATCTCAGTATAAATACAGCTGTTCTGTGAGGCCCTCTGAGGTTTGTTAGAGAACCTTAGTGAATAAACAGCATCACGAAGGCCAAGGAACATACCAGACAGGTCAGGGATAAAGTTGTGGAGAAGTTTAAAGCAGGGTTAGGTTATAAAAAAATATCCCAAGCTTTGAACATCTCACTGAGCACTGTTCAATCCATCATCCAAAAATGGAAGGGTATGGCACAACTGCAAACCTACCAAGACATGGCTGTCCACCTAACCTGACAGGCCAGGCAAGGAGAACATTAATCAGAGAAGCAGCCAAGAGGCCCATTGTAACTCAGGAGGAGCTGCAGAGATCCACAGCTCAGGTGGGAAAATCTGTACACAGGACAACTATTAGTTGTGCACTCCACAAATCTGCCCTTTATGGAAGAGTGGCAAGAAGAAAGCCATTGTTGAAAGAAAGCCATAAGAAGTCCAGTTTGCAGTTTGCGAGAAGCCATGTGGGGAACACAGCAAACATGTGGAAGAAGGTGCTCTGGTCAGATGATACCAAAATTGAACTTCTTGGCCTAAAGCAAAACTCTGTGTGCGGTGGAAAACTAACACTGCACATCACCCTGAACAGACCCTCCCTACCGTGAAACATGGTGGTGGCAGCATCATGTTGTGGGGATGCTTTTCTTCAGCAGGGACAGGGACACAGAGTTGATGGGAAGATGGATAGAGCCAAATACAGGGCAATCTTAGAAGAAACCCTGAGACTGGGGTGGAGGTTCACCTTCTAGAGGGAAAATTACCCTAGACATACAGCCAGAGCTACAATGGAATGGTTTAGATCAAAGCATATTCATGTCAAAGTCCAGACCTAAATCTAATTGAGAATCAGTGGCAAGACTTGAAAATTGCTGTTCATAGATGCTCTCCATCCAATCTGACAGAGCTTGAGCTATTTTGCAAAGAATAATAGCAAAAATTTCACTCTTTAGATGTGCAAAGCTGGTAGAGACATCCCCAAAAAGACTTGCAGTTGTAATTGCAGTGAAAGCCGGTTCTACAAAGTATTGACTGGGGGGGGCTGAATACAAATGCACGCCACACTTTTAGGATATTTATTTGTAAAATATTTGGAAAACTATTTATCATTGTCCTTGCACTTCAGAATTATGTGACACTTTGTGTTGGTCTATCACATAAAATCCCAATAAAATACATTTACGTATTTAGTTGTAAAATGACAAAATTTCAAGGGAGTGTGCATACTTTTTCAAGGCACTGTTAAGGACAAGTTTTGGTCAAGTCCTAATTGTAGGAAGGGCAGAATGCATGGCATAGTACTCACTAGGTATGATAAAAGATCTTTCTAGAAGTGACTTTTCTTGCTTTTAAGAAGGAATGACAGACTCAAAGACCCATCTTCTGTCCCTAAAGACTTGGACTTCTATAGTCATGCCATTAAAGCTGGTGACTGAGAAGCAGGATGGAATACTGTAGATGGCCCTGAGACAGCATGTCTAGCCTGTTGGGGAGAGACCAGGGGTCATCTCCTAATAGTCTGAGTATGTATATGTACCAGGTTCTTCTGGGCCAGTTTAGTTTAATAAGAATCACCAGCTTTCGCTCTTTCTCTACTTTGTGAAGCAGATGAGGAAGAATTCACACTGGAGGGAAGGCATAGATTAGTATAAATTGTGACCAGGGGATTATCAAGGCATCTGATGCCAGTGCCAGAGGATCCTTGGTCCTAGTCATTGGTACTCTCCAGACCACTTTGCTCCAAAGCATTACAGCAGAAGTCGGCAACCCCCGGCCCGTCGCTAAATCTCTGGCCCGTCAGTGCCCGTGATCAATTCACCCAGCCCGCGGACAAGTGGCTGCCTGTTTAATAATCTGTCATTGGCAAAAGTGTCTGTGTTATAGAATACAATTGCAGCTATATGCCTCATTAATTGTGCAGCTCGGATGACAGTGCTGCGCCTCTCCTCCTTCTCTCCTCCCCTCCTGACTGACATAATTCTCTGCAATTGTCGAACAAGGAGAAGAGAGACACGGTGAGTCATCTGAGCGCCAAGCAGCGCTCTTAATGAGGTATATTGCTGCAATTGTATTATATAACAGACACTTTTGCAGATGACCTTATTAAACAGAGGGAATAGTAGTAATTTTCTCTGTATCCCCCTGTCCACAGCCACCTCTGAAATCTCCCCCATCCACAGCCACCTCTGTACACCCTCTGTCCACAGCCAGCTCTGTACCCCCGCGTCTACAGCCACCTCTGTATCCCCCCATCCACAGCCACCTCTATAGCCCCCTGTCCACAGGATTATTATTATCTTCTTTTATTAGCAGGTGAATGCGGCTCTCCGTGCATTCACATACATTGAATCTGGCCCTTAAGTGAAACAAGGTTGTTGACCCCTGAATTACAGAGTACAGTATCTCATATAGAGGGAAAAAAAGAAAGGAAATTCAATAGTGTAATATGTTTTTCCCTCGATATGAGATATACTGTTATGCTTATGAGCAACGTGGTCTGGAGAGTACCAATGGGGGAGTATACTGACTTAAGAGTCAAAGAGTATTTTGTCAAACATGAGAATGTAAGGCAACTCAGTTTGGTGAGTAAGTGTCTTATTGGCAGTTGGGGACACTGAAGTACGAAGTGTTGGTGTGAAGAGTGCACAATATTTCGAAGATTTACACAGAGTTCCTTTTGGATCATTATAAGTGGACTTTTATATGGACTTTTGGTGATTAACATTTTTTCACATTGGAATAACACTGGGTGTTTTCTCTCTTCCATCCTTATTGTTTTTTACTGGTTTCCATTTTGGTTATATTAATGGGTGTATGGAGGATTGTTATGTATGATATCTATTGTTTTGGCTAAGATAGCGCCGCTATTTATTCTATTGTTAGAGGTGAATCTGCTTGGACCATCTGTTTTTATCACTTTCCAGTGATAAGAAAGGAAAGACTTCCACATTGTTAGAAATGGGCTGGAGATCCATTGCTTGGCTGGACATTTGCATGGATAATTTGAGAGAAGAAGAATGCTTGTTCCACATCAACAATATGTTTTGTTGGAGAGGTCTTGAATGCAATTGGGCAAATGGAAAAGCCTTAAAGGAGGCTATCATGAGGCCTAAAACACTCATTGAGAATCTCACCAAGGGATGACCCCAATTCCTGAACGTGAGCTCTGGGAGAGAGCACTTTCTTCTCATCTTGGGATGTGTCCAGGATCAGACCCAAGTATTCCAGGTGCAGCAAAGGGTGTACAGTAGATTTTTGGAAGTTGATCACCTATTTGAAACTGAATTGTCCTGTGGACATTTGCAGATAGCTGGAAGGGAGATCAGTTCTTTAGGAGAAGGTCATCTAGATAACTTCTGGATGCCCTGAGTTCTCAGAAGGGCAAGAAGAGGTGCTAGCGCATTTGTGTATGCTCTGGGGGCAGAGAATAAACTAAAAGGCAGTGCGACAAGCTAGAAGTGATTGTCTACTACTGCAAAGTGTAGAAAGCACTGCTAAGGTGAATAAATGGAAATAAGCAGATAGGTATCTTGGATGTCTATGGATGCCAGGTAAATCCCCTTGTCTCAGAGAAGCAATAATAGACCTAGCAAACTGTATGCAAAATTTTAGAATTTGAAAGAGTTTGTTGAGAATTTTAAGTCCAGAATAGGATGAATACCCTCGTTGGTCTTTGGTGCCATGCACATGTTTGAATATAATCCTGTATACCTGTCTTGAGGGGGTACTGACACTACTACTCCCTGGGACAAGAGATGATTCAGGGCCTTCTACAGATCTGACTGTCCTTGGACAGATTTTGACTGATTTGAAGGAAGAAACCAGTGAGGGAGTAGAGTTTGAACTCTATATTGTGCCCCTTTATTATAACCACTCACAGGAAGGGCTGAACTTGAACATGGGTTTTGAAGTTGATGCTTGCATAGGTGTTCTGCGTTTTGAAGAGATAGAGGCTCCTAAGAATGGAGGTTTTGGAATCTTCCACTGTGGAAGAAAAACCTTACCTCCTGTGACATCTCTGATGCATTTGTCAAGTGCGTCATAAAAAGATGTCCTCCTTCAAAGAGTATATGTGTGAGGTGTCTTATAGACACCTCACACCAAAGGACAATATTTTGTACTAATACTTCTGGACCTTTTGGCTGCCTTTGATACAGTTAACCACCCCCTCCTCCTCAAAAAACTTTACTCCCTCGGTCTCCGTGACTATGCTCTTCGGTGGCTCTCATGCTACCTATCCCAACGCACCTTCAGTGTCACTTACAATTCTACCTCCTCCTCTCCTCTTCCCTTCTCCGTCAGGGTCCCCCAAGGTTCTGTTCTTGGACCTCTCTTATTTTCAATCTACACCTCTTCCCTGTGTCAGCTGATAGCTTCCCACGGCTTTCAATATAATTTCTACGCTGACAACACCCAAATCTATCTCTCCATCCCTCAGCACACTCCATCAGTCTCCTCATGCATCACTAACTTACTAACAGACATACAGTTGTGTTCAAAATTATTCAACCCCCACTGAAATTGATTGTTTTGGTCGGTTTGACATTGATTATGATCATTCAGTCATCCTGCTTACAATTAAATCAAAGTTTTATTCTCTCCAGGTTCTTGTCTTGGAACCCCCTGGGACTGCCTCTTCCCTTCTCCTCTCCTCCTCCATCTTAACATTCACTGTGACTTCCACGCAACCCTATCCATCGTACTCTCGGTGGCTTCTCGTATCAGTGCCTCTGGCTCCCTCATTTCAAAAAACTCCTCCTCCCCCACCAATTGACATAGTTTCCGTCGGTTTTCCAGGTCTTCATAATCATGTTTTATAACAGGAAACCACACTCCACAGATATTCTGTGGAGTGTGTATATGAGAAACTTCCTCCTGTAGAAAAATACTGCGTGAACTGTTTACGTAGTCTCTACAGTGTC
>BLSH010336615.1:64418-79473 GCA_018402905.1 Glandirana rugosa | reverse complement strand
GGGAGACCTTGGGGGCCATTCAACTGGATATGCGAAATTGCTACATGATGATGTGTTTCCCTCTTTATGCACTGAAGCTGGCACGTTCCCTGAGTTTTTCCAGCAAGATGGTGCACCACCACATTATGGGTGTCAGGTCCGAGCATTCCTAGATGAACAGTTTCCTGGAAAGTGGATTGGTCATCGTGGGCCAGTTGAATGGCCCCCAAGGTCTCCCGATCTGACCCCCTTAGACTTTTATCTTTGGGGTCATCTGAAGGCAATTGTCTATGCTGTGAAGATACGAGATGTGCAGCACCTGAAACTACGGATACTGGAAGCCTGTGCTAGCATTTCTCCTGCGGTGTTGCGATCAGTGTGTGAAGAGTGGGAGAAGAGGGTTGCATTGACAATCCAACACAATGGGCAGCACATTGAACACATTTTATAAGTGGTCAGAAACTTGTAAATAACTCATGAAAGTTTTTCTTGTGAAATTCCCAATAAGTTTGATGTGTCACATGACCCTCTTCCTATTGAAAAAACAAAAGTTGGATTCAAAATGGCCGACTTCAAAATGGCCGCCATGGTCACCACCCATCTTGAAAAGTTTCCCCCTCACATATACTAATGTGCCACAAACATGAAGTTAATATCACCAACCATTCACATTTTATTAAGGTGTATCCATATAAATGGCCCACCCTGTACATGGGATACACCGCTGAAATCTAGATATAGGTTTTTACTTTGATTAAAGCCATATCATTCTTACAGCCCATCTGTGTGATAAAGCCATCTAAACATCTTACAATCTAATTTAGTTTAGGAACAAGTGAATTCAACAAATTCAAGGGATTATCAAGGTAGACTCTACACTACAGTTTTAACAAAATCTAAGGGAGATAATGCAAACAAATGGTACCTTATGTGGTCACCTTTTTTATATCAGGTAATTTTCTATTGAGAAAAAAAGTTTTTCCAGTTTCATAAACAAAAACAAGAAAGCATAAGCTTCTTGGTTATATAGTACCTACCTGAAAAGTGCAATATTAACTAAGTACATAGCAGTACTCTAGATACATTAAAGGGCATGAGCACTCCACCTGCCGCAAGGGCTATTAGGAACACACTTCACATAACCCAGGTGTAATATATCATGAGACGGGTTACCAGGAAACACAAGACCAGCAGAGAGCTACCACATGCCCTAATCCAGCGAGTCATCCCATAAAACAAAAGAGGATTCTGTGGATGATAACCACTGATCCAAAGATTCTAAAACATTTTTTAGGACGTCTCCTGTGCTTATATGTCAACTCTTCCCTTTTTAAATTGGAATTAACAGCATCCCTCCATAATATAGAGAGGGGGTGAAAGACATTTTTATAAAATTAACTTCCAAGCAATATAAAGGCCCTTGTCCACAGGTAGTATATCTTGTGCCCAGAATAGCTAGTTTGGGATCTGTAGGAATAGTAGTCAAGCAATTACTGTTAAGCATCTGAAAAATGTTAGACCAATAACAATGGAGTTTGGGGCATCTCCATAACATATAGATAAGGGTGCCCATATTCATAAAGCAGCGTGGGAAGACAGGCGTTGTAGATCTGCCCATGCGTGTAGGCATTGCCGTGTGTAATGGGCTCTATGAGCTATTAACAATTGTGTTAGGTGTTGTGATGGAAACAAAGAAACTAATGGTATAAGTTCCAAGGCCTGATGCCATTGGTCTTCATCCAATGGGCTCAGATCTTCTCCCCAGAGATGACTGCAACTCAGCTGTATCTTGGCACTATCTGTGGTTTGCTGGGCAGAATACAGGTCTCCTGTCATGCCCTTCTTAGAACAAGAAGTAGAGACCGCTATTGTGAAAATGGAAGAGGGATTATATTTCAGTGGGAAGGTGTCACGTACCTGGTGGTTGAGTCTGGCTTATGCGTGGGAAACCTCTCTTGCGGCCCTGGTTCGAGAACCCCTGGTAGTGGAGACAGAGAGCTCTGGGGCACAGGGGGGTACGAGGGCTGGACGTGATCGCAGATGACAGGTGACGTCCACTGGGGCTCATGCAGGCAGAAGGATAGTGGTTCAGGCCAGGTGGGTAACAGGCTGGCGGTGCGGTACAAGTGGTTCAGGCAAGCGGATAGTCGGGTACAGGCAGGGTCGGAAACCTGCGGGCAACAGAAGTATCAGGGGTTCAGGCAGAGGCGTAGTCAGAGGCAGGCTGAAGGTCAGAGCAGGCAGCAGGCAAACGGGTCAAACAGGAAGCCGGGGTCACAAATACAGGAAGTCTCTCAGAGTAAACAATGGGGTCACAGGAACCAGAACACTGTAGAACAGACAGCACTGACTGCTGGGAGCAGAGAGCTTAAATGGCCATTTTGGTGCCATTGCCGGCGCTCCTGCGCGTGCACGCTCCTGCACACAGGCAAGCGCCCGCGCCCATAGGCACACGCGAACGTGCGCAACCGTGCATGGATGCGCGCACACGCTACGTGCGCTTGCGGACTGGCCTTCCAATGGCCCCGGGTGGTTCCTTACAGAAGGAAACCAATTGACAATGTAATAATGCATGATGGAGTTGAAGGTACTGAAAAAATTGTTTAATGTGACATGCGATATCTCTCTACCAGGCCAGCAAATTGTAACAATACATCGTTATCAGAGAGCCCTGTAGTTTGTTGAGTTCAGACAAATTCTGGTTATTCCAAATAGGCATGTACTGCATATACCCTTCATTAGAAGATAACAACCTTGTGTGGCCACTTTAAAGTGTACCTGGCATCAAATATATATTTTGTATATTATATGCAGGCATTTTGGTAGGTTAAAGGTACCTACCTGGCAATACACTGATTTGCTTTTTGAGCCACCAGTTATTGTCCAATGGAAACAAATTATTGGCTGAAAAGAAATTCCCATCCTCTTCTCACACACCACAGAGATGTGCTGCATAAATCCTGGGTAATGACATTACAAATGTGGACAAATCAATAAAGCCACTGCTTTATGTCAATTTTTGAGGCTAAATATAAGCCTTTTGATGTTTCCTGACACGCTGAGAAATGTTTAGTTAAAAAGCCTACCAGTTTTAATGGAATCCAACAGGCTGGCTGGGTTGAATGTGTTCTAACATACAAAATTTCTGTTTGGCTGTTTTAAATTGGATGGAATGTCACAGAGTTGCAAATTCTAGGAATTCATTAGTCAGCATTTGAGGGTTCCAGGCCTCATTATCATCACAATGGGAGCTGCCTGCAGCTACAAGAGCTCCCTTAACTGATCTTATGCCCTAAAGATTGCATCAGAGGGAGCCTGAACATCAACCTGGTAAAACTTAGAGAACATGTGAACGTTGGATCAGGTGGCAGTCTTGCACATGTGAAAAACAGTAGCCAGATGCTAAAAAAACTCCCAAGAGGCACTTATAGATCTAGTGAAATGTGCCTAGACAGGAAATGAGTGGCACCCAATCCTTATGATGATCAGCTTGGATGATGGTCTCTGAGCCACCAAGAAAAGGTGGAATGAGAAGCTGGTTTACTCTTACCATTAAGAATAACAAAAAATCAGTTTTCCTAAAGGAAGCAGTGGCTGCGAGACATATTCCCACAGTTCTAACTACAGTGCATCCGGAAAGTATTCACAGCATTTCACTTTTTCCCCATTTTTTGTTATATTACAGCCTTATTCCAAAAGGTCCAGAGCACTCTAGAGCAGGTTTTCATCAATGATGTGTCTGTACATTGCTGCATTCATCTTTCCCTTGATCCTGACTAGTCTCCCAGTTCCTGCTGCTGAAAAACATCCCCACAGCATGATGCTGCCACCCCCATGCTTCACTGTAGGGATGGTATTGGTCAGGTGATGAACGGTGCCTGGTTTCCTCCAGACATGACGCTTGCCATTCAGGCCAAAGAGTTCAATCTTTGTTTCATCAGACCAGAGAATTTTGTTTCGCATGGTCTGAGTCCTTCAGTTGCCTTTTGGCAAACTCCAGGTGGGCTATCATGTGCCTTTTACTGAGTGGGTTCCATCTGGCCATTCTACCATATAGGCCTGATTGGTGGAGTGCTGCAGAGATGATTGTTCTTCTAGAAGGTTCCCCATTCTTCACAGAGAAACGCTGGAACTCCGTCAGAGTGACCATCGGGTGCTTGGTCACCTCCCTGACTAGGGCCCTTTACCCCTGATCGCTCAGTTTAGCTGGGCAGCCGGCTCTAGGAAGAGTCCTGGTAGTTCCAAACTTCTTCCATTTACAGATTATGGGGGCCACTGTGCTCATTGGGACCTTCAGTGCTGCAGAAATATTTCTGTACCCTTCCCCAGATCTGTGCCTCAATACAATTCTTTCATGGAGGTCTACAGACAATTCCTTGTACTGCATGGCTTGGTTTGTGCTCTGACATGCACTGTTACTCTTGTTGGACCTTGTATAGACAGGTGTGTGCCTTTCCAATTCATGTTTAGTCAACTGAATTTACCACAGGTGGACTCCAATCAAGTTGTAGAAACATCTCAAAGATGATCAGTGGAAACAGGATGCACCTGCACCTCTATTTTGAGTGTCATGGCAAAGGCTGTGAATACTTATGTGATTTTTTTTTAATTTTTAATAATTTTGCAAAAATTTCAAACAAACTTCTTTCACATTGTCATTATGGGGTATTGTTTGTAGAATTTTGAGGAAAATAATGAATTTAATCAATTTTGGAATAAGGTTGTAACATAACAAAATGTGGAAAAAGTGAAGTGCTGTGAATACTTTCTGGATGCACTGTACATAAATGAAGATCTCGTTAGGACAAGCTGGAGCTGCACGGAGGGACAGTAGAAAAGTTCACCTTTTACAAAAAATAACAAATGCACATTTTTTTTGTGAAAAATTGTGCATGTATTATTTTTTGTTTCTGGAGCCTCTAAAGAATTGCACCAGCGATCAGCAGATAGCAGGTGCCATGCTGGTCTCCTGCAGACCTGTCAGTGTATCTGTGTGCCTGTACATCGTATGGGCAAGCAAATATAATCTGACAGGAAGACTCGAACTACCACAGTGCTGTGGTAGTTTATTGAAAACTACACGTTAATAGCCACAAAGGCTGTTGGGACTTGTAGTTTTCCATTCACATAGGACTGTGAATGAGTGATGCGGCCACTCTGTTAATTGTGACAGCTAGCAGGGAGGAGGGAAGAGAAGATCCCTGGTATAGGATAGGCCCTTTTGGAACGTTACACCCTGAATATGGGTGTAACATGTTATGAAAGGTCAAAACACCCAAATGCGGCGCTATCAAAGTCTGCATCAGTTCATATGCTAGTCTTAAATTTCCACTTCAATTGGTGCTCTCAAGTTCTGGTAAGGGTCAGTGTGTGTCCCCCCCCCCCTCCTTTCTCCTTGGTGATGGATCCTGTCCCCCTGTGCACATCTTCCTATGTGTGAAGTGGCACTGACTGATGTGGACATTTAAGACTACCATATGAACTGATTTTAGAAATTCATACCAAGAAGGTGTGCCATCATCCTATTATACAGAAAGGAAAGGATTGTATGCACTGGGCACCCCGAAGGGGTGTATCCAGTGAGTACACTATTGAGTGGGACTTTACCGGCACTTCATGAAACTGATGGGTTTGATAAAAATTGTATTTATTATGTCACATTAAAAACAAGTTGCAATATACAGTAGTTCATATATAAAAATACAAAAAATTGAAAATGGACAATTTCACATAAATGTGGGGGTACAATAACCAGTTTACGTGAATGCGTATAAGAGGAGAAGGTCAACGCGTTTCGCACGGCTGTGCTTCCTCAGGACCCCATTTCTCTCCGAGCTACAAGATGTAAATACATAAGTTGACATACTATTCCTTACAAATGTTAACATCATATTTGCAATAATTATTTATTTTATTGTTATTTGTATTCACCTACATTCACCGTGACTGCATTATTTGTAGTTCGCACTTCCCCATCTGGGCTAATGAACGTCAGGGGGGCAGACACAGGGGACCCAAAATCAGGCCGATCCAGCACTGTGAAATAATTCTAAGTGTAAATAACCCAGCGTGAACTGATTATGGGGATACATCTATCTATAGGCCTATGCATATACATCTGTATATGCATAGGCCTATAGATAGATGTATCCCCATAATCAGTTCACGCTGGGTTATTTACACTTAGAATTATTTCACAGTGCTGGATCGGCCTGGTTTTGGGTCCCCTGTGTCTGCCCCCCTGACGTTCATTAGCCCAGATGGGGAAGTGCGAACTACAAATAATGCAGTCACGGTGAATGTAGGTGAATACAAATAACAATAAAATAAATAATTATTGCAAATATGATGTTAACATTTGTAAGGAATAGTATGTCAACTTATGTATTTACATCTTGTAGCTCGGAGAGAAATGGGGTCCTGAGGAAGCACAGCCGTGCGAAACGCGTTGACCTTCTCCTCTTATACGCATTCACGTAAACTGGTTATTGTACCCCCACATTTATGTGAAATTGTCCATTTTCAATTTTTTGTATTTTTATATATGAACTACTGTATATTGCAACTTGTTTTTAATGTGACATAATAAATACAATTTTTATCAAACCCATCAGTTTCATGAAGTGCCGGTAAAGTCCCACTCAATAGTGTACTCACTGGATACACCCCTTCGGGGTGCCCAGTGCATACAATCCTTTCCTCTACCATATGAACTGATACATAATTTTATAGTGCCACATTTGGGTGTTTTTATTTTAATCTGTTTTTGTTCCAGAAAAACTGTGCTGTCAGCTATCTTTTATTGTTAGACTGTACATGATAGCGCAGGCATATTTGGGTTTTTATTAATGTTACAAAAGGTGAAAGGCCCAAACTATCTTAGACAGACTGAAGTTCTTGGCCTCAGCACCACCCTGTGAAAGAAAGGGTTCTTTACAGGATAAAGCGGCTACCTCACCTCTTGCCTCGCACAGAAGGTGACAACATGGCATGCAATCTTGTGAATGTGTGTGAAAAGGGGAAGATCTATGATAGCTTCAAAGGGTGTTTTTTAAAGTGCCAAGAGAACAAAATTTAGATAGTGAGTCACAGGTGAGTGAGTAGGGGGGGCCACATGGTAGACACCTTGCATAAAGGTCTTACTTAAAGAATGGAAAGCCAGAGATCTCTGAAGCAAGATCACACATGCAAACACCTGACCCTTGAAAGGTGCAGAGGGCCAAATACTGGTCTAGACCCATCTCTAAGAAGGCAAGTATTCATCTCACTGAGAATTTGCTGGGGCAATAAACCTTGCGAGAAGTGGACTTCTTTGGATTTTAGCACTTTGGAAATCACTGATTCAGAGGTCTCGCTGTCTCTCAGAGTCTGAGCTTCAAGAGCCCTGTCGTTAAAACCAGTGACAGTGAAAGGATGGAAGAGGCCACAGAGCGTCTATCATAAGTCTTATTAGGTTGGAGTAACACATCCCCATGGGTCAGCTCAGAGCTAGTAAGATGACTAGAATGTTCTCCATCTCAATCCTGCAAAGCATATGAGGAAAGAGTTTCAGGGGAGCAAATATGTAGATCAGGTTGCCACAAGAGCATGCACTGTTTTTGCTAGAGGATCCCTGTAGCAAACCCGTTTAATTTGTTGTTGAACCTGGATGTCCACATCCAGTGTCCCCACCTCACATACAGGTCCTGGAGCACCTCTGGGTGCAGGGTTCACTCTCCTGGGTCCAAGTGTTTTCAACACCTGGGATGTAGACAGTGGACAAGGCTAGAATGTGAAGTTCTGGCCAGGGTGGGCTCTGCTCTACCTCTTTGGCCATGACAAGACTTCTGGTTTAGAGAAGTGGATCAACCACGCTATCCTTAATTGTTTTTGTGCTGAGAATTGAACTCAACGTATATAAAGTGCCAATACCTGATTTTTATGCTTATTTTGTAAACATTAATTCTCTAATTCTAGGGAATTTATTCAAAAAATACTGAATATAATTTATAAAGTGCAAATTAATCTTGTACAAGTTGATATCCCCTTTGTGAAAAGAAAAAACAAAATTTATATGTATCAATAACTACTTCCTCGGACTCGCAGTGGATTAGATCTGATGCCGGAGACGACTACAATATGTACATATGCTTTGGATCCCTAAGTGTCGGGCTGACACTATATACATGTGAGTGTAACAACTATAATTTTTAATAAAATGTTTTTAATGACAATATTACACTCTGGACTCTTCTCTTTCCTCCTCTTGGCACAATTGAAAAATGGTGGAGATGAGGTGTGAAGCTTAAGATTTATAAAGTGGAGAAATCGATAGATGATTTCATTTGCGGGCTGAAGCATAATGATACCGGCCGGGAGACATCCAAGCACGGGTGGGATCGGCAGCAGAACAAGGAATGATCCATCTAGGATATATACAAACGCTTTTGCTGGTTGTAATTTTCCAGCCTGAAACTCTGGTGAGTGATTTTAGGACTATTAATTGAGGATCACAGCACTATGAATTGATGAAGTACTGACACACAAGAAACAGACACGTTTTTATTCAGGTTATCATTATTGTTGAATAGAGACACAGAGACACTTTTCGCAATATTGTTGCACAAAAATAATTTGTTTGCGATTTGGTTTCATTCATATATTTTTCTTGATTTTATTTTGGATACTTTGCAACACTGGTATTTCAGAAGTTTTAGATAATAAGAATAACATGCTTTCTCAATGTGTTCATTTGATGAATGATTGAGGGAACAGTTATTGATACATATATATACAAGATTAATTTGCACTTTATAAATTATATTTAGTATTTTTGGGGTAAATTCACTAGAATTAGAAAATGAATATTTACAAAATAAGCATAAAAATCAAGTATTGGCACTTTATATACACTGAGTTAAATTTTCAGCACAAAAACAATTAAGGATAGCGCTGTTGATCCACTTCCCTAAACTCTTTGAACAGGTCACCCCTGTGTTTCTTGACAGCTGCAACCTTAATAGTGCAAGCCAGGCTCAAATATTCCTAGGCGCCGATTCCATACAACTTTCAAAGACTTCTGGTTTGTCCACAATGGTTGATGTATTTCAAAATGTGGCTGTTTGATTGAATACAGATAAGATGACCCTCCAGTTGGGTGGTCTCGTGTTACAGGGACAACATAATTTCCAGAATGTTGGTCAGGAGATAAGATTCCTGTCCAAACCCCCTGCACAGACCAGTTGCTCTTGACACCTCACCAGCATGACTCTAGATCCAGATTTCTTAGACACTAAGCCAGGGACAGCCTGGTCTTCAGTGTCAGATTAATCAGTTTGTCTTGTCCGACAACGTCAGGATACTGTGTTGTATGGGTTTACAGTGGAACTGCGCAAATGGTACAAATTCGAAGGAGGCTACCATCAGCCCCCGGCGTCCTAGACCAAAGAGTCAACATCTGGGAGCTGAAAGTTTGATGTTTCACCCGGGGAAGAAAGATGTTGACTTATTTCCGATTAAGGGAAGCTATGACAAACTTTGTGGATTCCATATGGAAATTCTGGGCTGGAAAGAAGACATTTAGGGAATTGAGCCCCAGGATGGGTGAATACCCCTATTTGGTTTGGGAACTGTGAACGAGTTTTAGTAGAACACCTAGAGCCATTCCGCCTCAGGGACTCGGGCAACAGCTTGACCCAGCAGACCCACTAGAGCTGTATGGAGAGATGCTAATCTGTGTGGTGTCATAGGCAGGTTCAAATTAATGAACCAGGTAAGGGGCTGGGAGAAAAACTATAGTTTGTAACCCCCCCACCCCGATTTTGCTGGAGACAACTTATCTGAGGTTTTTGTGCTCTGAGTTTGAAGCTAGAGCAGTGTTTCTCAACTCCCGTCCAATAAAACCAGCGCTCCTAAGGATGCTTTAAAATAGTAGCTGCTGCTATAATCAAATAAAACCATTAAATTAAAACATGCAACTAAAAGAAACAAAGTCCATTCAGGTGCTAGCAGTGCTTTAGTAGTGTTCTTTCAACTAATGTCCTCTGTGACACTATAATAAGTGCTCAGATCAGAGTCTTACAGTTCAAATACGTATCAAAACGAAGCATATATATGAATTTCAAGTGATGCCTACTGGTTACTTCCTCTTTTTCAACCGTGTGTGCTCTTCCCCCTTATGACTATGCGCTCACCAACAATAGCTTGTATAAATCGCCTGTGGTATTGGGTGCTCATTCAGCTTGTAACATCCTTTTCACTGGGGTATTCTCCAAATCACCTGTCAACAATCTCCTTTCGATTAATCAGATCATTCTTACCTCCATGGTTTTGGACATGTAAAGGATACGGGGACACTACATAGTGTAAGTCTGCCTTATTGCTAAAAAAGACCCCCTTTTTTCCCTTTAAAATGCGCTTACATCAATGTTTCTTTCATCAAAGCAAGACATGTAATCCTGGTATATACTGTGCAGCTATGCTGCTTGCTCTCACCTCTCTATGAATTTCCTTTCGCGCTGTTCCCGGGATAAGCTGCAGTTTGCTGACAGTCAAGTGAGAGCCGTGTGGTTACTCTCTTACGCGTTTCGTCATCACATCTTTGTCAAAGGGCGTGGCCACAACCCGACTTTAAGCTCCTCTTTCCCTCAGGTGTTAACCCTTAGTGGTATCTGTGTCAGCAATAATACTACTTATTGTCACCTTTCTGGGGAGATTCTGGCTTTAGTATTAGTCATGTTATCACTGGCTGTCTGGTGTTTCAATGCTTTGTTACTCATGATCACTCATACCTGTTATGCCTATGTGATTTCTTTACTTATAGCCCTGTTAAATTTAATTCCTATCGACTCCTTTCTTCATACGTGTACAGTAATATAAATTTTACTAAGGGGAGCTCCTATATATTTTATACTTATTCTTATTTCATTTGCTATTCCTTTTTTTTTAATGAAATATCTACATTTTAAAACATGGATATTTCCTTAAAATATACTTAGATATTCTAAAAAACTGTACAATTATACACTATTACAATTATAGAATGTTTTGGTAATAAAACTGGTGTTTTAAAGGACCTTTTAGGACTGAAACGCTACATTATTTCAAAAAAACTTATTGGACATGAAATCATATCTACCTTTGCTTCTCACCATACTTTGTATTATAAACCCTTATGCAATGCATGTATATGCAAACGCCGGATACAATTTATTATACATTTTTATGAATAATGTTTTAATCAATTGGATAATAAAGACTTATTTTTTATAAGTATTGGCAATATTGTGTTCATTATGACCGCAACCAATCCAATTAAAGTCCTATGTGCTTTGTTATTGGTGAGGTTTCCTCACCCTGGAATTTTCTATGATTACCCTTATGCAACTTGTTGTCGTATTCCCATATACCCTAGATCTCTGGCGGTTGTTTATCAATGAAAATTCCTAATAGTCAATGATATAGCAATTAAGATCTAGTTCTATGTTCATTCCATATGGATGCAATGTGTTGGTGAGATATATCCATTTGGTTTCACACTTCAAAACTTCCCTGACTTTATTGGAGCTTCTCCACTGGTGTTGTATTCTTTCTATTCCTCAAAACTTCAAGCCTGTCAGATCTCTATAGTGCTTTTGTTTGAAGTGTAGTGAGACACTGTGATACTTAACCCCCTTAGCGGTATTCCCGAGCGTGACTCGGGGTGGTTTTTTCATGCTAGGATCGGTATCCCCGAGTCACGCTCGGGGTAGATGTGCAGAGCCTGCAGCGGGGTTCCTTACCTGGCGATCCAGCGATGATCTCCCATTGCTGTGATCGCCGCCGAGATCCCCGCCGCGCCGTCCGTCACTCTGCTGACTTCCTGGTTCTGTTCCCTGCAGCAGCAATGGTGCATGGGTGCGGAACTGGGAGGGAAATTCAAATGTTGCAAGCACAAACACATAAAAAGGAGGTGATACAATGTAATCTGAGAGGATTACACTGTATCACCTTAGTATCAGACACAGTGCCCTTTCAGTGCCCCTTGCCATTGTCATTTGTGACAAATAAAACCCTTTGAAAATGGCATCAAAAAAGCAATGTCCTACAAATGCGCTTTTGGATCAGCTGAGCGACTGTGACAGCGACACGCAGAACAGAGCGACAGTGAGTCGTGGGGAGATTTGTCATCTGACTCTGACACCGACACTGATCCAGAAAGTGACAACGCCGATGATCCCGCACCTGACCTAAGCGATGTGCGCACTTGGTGCCTTATAGACAGCGATGCAGACCAGGCAGCACCCCCGAGATTCTGATTCACTGGATCTCCTGGGATGAAGGTTGATGTGGAGAGTGACAACCCTCTGGCGTACCTGAAATTATTTCTTACTGAGGAGGTAATTTTAAAAATCGTCACAGAAACCAACTGCTCCATGAGCAGCAATCCGCTACGCTGCGTGCCAGATTTTCCAGATCCAGAAAATGGGAACCGGTCACTAAAGAGGACATCTGGCCGTTTCTGGGACTCATCATCCTTCAGGGGGTGGTGGGGAAACCACTCCAGAAATGGTATTGGACCACCAATAAGATACTGGCCACTCCATTTTTTGGCACCGTGATGTCCGAATACCGTTTTTCACTCATCATGAAGAATTTACACTTTGCCGACAACGAAGAGTTTGATGAGGCCACGCATCCTGCGTCCAAACTAAAAAAAATCTGGGAGGTGTGCCAAATGATTGTCACCAACTTCCAGCGGACCTACATGCCAGAAAGGGATGTCAGTGTGGACGAAATGTCTGATGGCCTACAAGGGACGCCTGAGCTGGATACAGTTTATTGCATCCAAAAGAGCGTGGTTTGGCATCAAATTTTATATGCTCTGTGAATCATCCATCGGATATATCTGGAATGCTGTCATTTACACGGGTAAAGGTACCAAGTTCAATCCCAGGTATGGCCGCTATGGGATGGCCACATCATCTGTCCTTTCACTGCTGGACCCATTGCTGAACCAGGGATATTGCGTGACAACGGACAATTTTTACACATCTCCGGAACTTTATGAGGTTTTGCTCCTAAACAAAATTGATGGGTATGGTACCGTTAGGCCAAACCGGCGTGACATGCCATCAATGTTTGGCAAGAAAAAACTAAAAAAAAGAGAGATGGTTGCCTTTCAAAAGGGTAAAATGATGGCAATGCGATGGCGAGACAAAAAGGACGTGTGTCTCATGAGCACCGTGCACAGCACCTCCACTGCCATGGTCCGCACAAAACACGGAAAAGATGTGCTGAAGCCGCAAGTCGTGATCGACTATAATCACACAATGGGAGGTGTCGACCGAGCCGATCAGGCAATGACATTTTACCCGGCGATGCGGAAACAACAGAAGTATTACAAAAAGATTTTCAGGCATCTCCTTGAACAATGCGTTGGAACGCCTATATCCTTTATAAAGCAAACACTAACATACCTCTTGTTCATTCTGACTTTATCTGGAAGGTGGCTGAGCAGATTTTTGTCAACTACCCGACGCCATCGGTACCCGGGCGACGTGCTGTTGACGTTGGCAATCCAGAACGCCTGACAGGTCGTCATTTTGTAGACTTTGTACCGCCAACCGCAAGAAAGTTAGCGCCTACCAGGATGCACGTCGTTTGCTGTTCCAAGAGAGATGGCAATGGAAAAAAAGTCTGAAAAGAAACAAGGTACTATTGTCCTGATTGCAACGTCGGACTTTGTCTAGTTCCATGCTTCAAACTGTTTCACACTCAGGATGTGTATTGAATTTCTTTGTTTGACAAATTTCATTATTTTTCATTGCATTATTGAATAAAATTATATTATTGATTCGATTATAATTCATGCGTTTGTGTTTCAAAGTTATCACGTCTACTAGAGTCTTGTTTTGGTCAGGTTTAAGTAAGTAATTACTAAGAATTGCAGGCCTATAATACATATCACCAAATTTCCATGCAAAAAATTGTACCGCTTTTGGTACAAAATTCCAGACAGAATCATACCGCCAGGGAGGTTAAAGCCATTCTTTATGTTCTTAATATGTTCAGAGACTCTCTTCTAAAGGGTTATTTTAGTCCTGCCAATATACATCAGCCCACATGGGAATTGCAGGGCGTAAACCACATGTGTAGATTGGCAAGTAATGCATTGTTTTATTTCAAAGGTTTTTCCATTTGCTGTTGATTGGAATTTTATCAAACCTCTAATATGAATATTGACTTGTCGACAAGATTTACACCTTCTAGATGCATAGAAACCTTGTTTATTCCATAACAACTTCGATCTTTCAGGGGGATACAGTACCTTTTTTACTGTTCTATCTCCAATTGTTTCATTCTTCCTAGATAAAGGGTGGTTGTCGCGGCAGTACTTTATTCAGGACTCAATCCATCTTTAAAACTTCCCAATGCTTTTTAAATATTTGTTCCACTTCTTTATATTGCTTGTGGTAATTTGAAATGAAACCCCATTCATGTTTGCTATTAGGGGTTCTAATTTTTATAACAGTTATGAGTGATCACGAGTAGTGTTGAGCGAACCCGGACTGTAACGTTCGGGTCCGTACCGAACTTTCGGGTGTCCGTGGCACGGACCCGGACATTTCAAAAATCGTTCGGGTTCGGTCCGATATTTCTTCACCTTGTTTATAAATTTTTCGTAACCCTTCAAAATTTCTACCTAACTCAGGACTTATTTCATGACGGCGCTGTTGGTGGGAAATAGATCCTTCTTACTTTGTTAACCTCTATCTTGTCATTTTTTCCATGACATAGGGGGACTTTCTAGCTTCAACAATACCTTATTTGTTCCAAAGATACGTAGATCTTCCACATTTAGAACAGCTGTTCAGTTATAAGTATAATCTCCAAACTATTTTAAGGTTAGTTGTCGTTTACCTTTTTGGAAACTTTATTTTGTTACGTAATGAACGGTTAGATGTGTACACCAAATGCGGGACGTTAAGGGTACACCCGACTACATATAACCGTCCTGATTTTATTGGGAAATCTTCTCTCAGAGACTTGTATAATTCTTGTATTTCTTACCGAAATTGGAGGGACCGCCATACTAAGACAGACCTTAAAACATGGT
>BLSH010336615.1:36453-51523 GCA_018402905.1 Glandirana rugosa | reverse complement strand
CAATAAACTGGACCATAAAATTGTCCTGTAATAGGTCTATAAATTTTTGCCCTTTAGCTGTCCCAGCAGTGCCATTACTCCAGTTAATTTCCGGGTAGTTAAAATCCCCCATTATTATCACTGTCCCAGCCCTTGCAGCTCTTTCTATCTGTGCAAGGAGCAGAGTCTCCACCTCCTCTTTAACACTGGGAGGTCTATAACAAACTCCAATGATAACCTTTGTAGTGTGCACACCCATATGCAGATCTACCCATAATGCTTCAGACTCATCACACTCTCCATCAACTAGGTCCTCATTCACACTCGCTTTGAGATCACTTCTTACATAGAGACAGACACCACCACCCCTCCGTTTTACCCTGTCTTTCCGAAAGAGAGCATAGCCAGGAATATTAATAGCCCAGTCATGTGAAGAATGAAGCCAAGATTCAGCTATACCAATCAAATCATAGTTCTCCTCATGCACCAGAGCTTCTAGCTCACCTATTTTGCTTGGCAGATTCCTGGCATTGGTGAACAAACACTTTAATTCACTGTCACCTTTTGCAACAAAACTTTGGACCCAAGCATCTGAGATGTTATGGAATCAGAAGGCAAGGAGATGTCCCCTCCCTTTAAGGAGTGCCCCCATCACTGTGCATAAGACTTCGCTTTAGTTTTGGTTGTTATGGAAGAATACACTTTCTTGCAAAAGTATGTTCCGGTGCTAGACTTGGCATTTGAAAACTGGGAGGGATAAAAAGAGCCCTTCTTAACCTCAGAGTTAGTAGATCTACTGGCAGAGGTGACAGCCTTTTTCTTCTAGGTAAGGAGAGTATTCTTACCCCCTTGATGTACATATTCAAGGAAGGACCAAAAAACAGGCATTCCCTGCAAAAAACAACTTGAGTATACAAGTTAATACCTTTTGAAGGCAGAGTTCAGCACACCAGTATTTAGGCAAGAGATAACTGCATGTGTACCAAGAAAATACCCACCCTAGACATTTGGTGAAGTGTGTCCGCCAAACCATTCACACAGTAGCAGAAGGCAAAAGTTTCAGCTGTCTATGGGTAGGGGGTCCTCAAGGATGGAGCTGGGATTCCGGGCCATACACTTAGTCCATACAGCAAAGGTCTAGCAAACAGCCATACATCTAACTACAGTCTGCATGGCAAGGCGTGCAAGAATAAAGATAGCCTTAAGGGCCTCCAATCTCTTAACTACTGGATTTTTAAAATACAGGGTTACCCTTCACAGGGGTCTTGTTAAAGGCAAGAAATGGCCATATCTATCACAGGAACTGCATTTCCAAAGGAAATCTTATAGTTAAGTGAACCATTTAGGGGAGAAGCAAATCTTCTCTGGGTGCAGCCAGTCACCATTGAGGAGCAGCTCAACCAGCATATAAAATCAGAAAGGTCTTAGGGACCCTATATTAAACACCTGAAGGCAAGCAGAATCCAGCTGCTCCAACCTAACCAAGAGCGTACAGCTTTAATCATTGTAGCAATGGCCTCCTTCGGTTTTAAAAAGATTTCCATAGCAGTTGTATCATCCTGGTCAGAAAACTCAGAGGGCTAGAATTCTTATTTAGCAGATGCCTCCTCATTTGGTACAGTGTTCTGTTCAAGGGAAAAGTCAAAGACTGAAGTCATGGGGGAAGTAGGAGTATGACTGTCACCCCTGCTATCCAAGTTCTCAAGCCAAGAAATTCTGCCCATGAACTCTGACACTGTAGGAGGAAAGTTCCTCTCTAGACAGAAAGCATCAAAAAGGATGAGGCAGAGGATGCCAAATGGCCAGCTGAATGACCAGTGGAAGGCAGAAAGTCTAAATGGAGGCAACCACCAGAGAAGATGGTGCCAAGGCCTGAACAGATGTACTACAAATGTCCAAACAACAAGCTATCAAGCCCATCTGGCCATTATCCTTTCCCTTAAAGTCAACCATGTGAGACTAAATGTCCCTATTGGGGATGACCTTCCCAGTTGAATGCCTTGGTGCAAACAAGTACCTATAGGCTGCTGTAGCCCAGGATCAGTGAGTAAATCACCATTTGTGCGCTCACAGAAATGAAAATCAAAATGTTGCTCAGTTGGTGTCCTGAATCCAAAAAGGCATAGGTAGGAAACACAAAAAGCAACATTACAGGCCTCCCTGCATCTTTCAACAGGAGTCCACTAAGCTACAAGGGGTTATATTTGGGGAAAATATCCTTTTTAGACAGTGTCCATTCTCTGGAAGGCATGCCAAGTGATTCTAGCAAATGCCAAATGTAAATGTCCATCTCCTAGGGATCTAGCATGCACATTTTGTATGGTGATAAAAACACGAAAGACATGTACAGTATATGCAATGATACACTGGTTCTATGTCTCTTAGCCATGTAACTAGGGCACATTCATGACCATCTGTGAGATAAGTGTGGAAGTGGACAGAAGAAGACTCCTCCAGAAAAGGATCCACCAGCAAGTGAAAGACTGGCACTAATGTCTCTGGGAGATAGAACAAGGTGGGGCATCCATGGAAAGCAACATTGAGACTAGAGAAACTACCACAAGATGGTGACATTAAGGAATGACTCAGTTTCAAAGATGATTACATACCCCTAAAGGGGTTAACTGGTCAGGATGAAGGGTGAAAGTGATGTCACAGGATATCCCCTGCAGGGGTCTACCTTGAATCCTTTTTAAAAGGACTAAAAACCGGGTGACAACATACACTGAAGAAACTTGTGACATAGCGAGTGAGACGCTTCAGTAGCCAGCCCTCACCTACCCACGCCAGCCATCCAGCCAACCCGGGTGTTAACATCCTTTTGCCCGGAGAAGTCTCTGCTAAGCAACCACTGCAAAACTGGCAATTGGAAGTGCATGCATCATCCATGGTCTCAGTCACCACTGGAACATCTGGAAGGATTGAAACCTGCTCATCTGCAGCATTACATATGCCCCTGAACCGCATCAGAGAAATTCAGCTAACCGGGAGTGTGCCCTATCCTCTTTCATCAATCTGAGATGTGGATCACTAGCCATTGAGAGCCACTCAGGATCACTTTACAGCTGATCACACTCTGTTACAGGGCTTTTACTCATCCAGAGACTTTCAGTTGCATCTGTTGGGGCACATGTATGGAGGAGGTATAGAGAATACTGCTCCTTAATAACATCCATTCATCTGCTAGACTTGCTTTGTCAGTAGTGACTGTACCATTTTTATTCTGCGCTGATCTATCCTTGGACCACCTAACTACAAACGGGTCCCTTCCCATACTGGGCCATTGACATTCTGTGACACATGGAGGCTATCTGAGGAAATCTGTTACTTCTGTAACCTTCACATATCAAGCCTATGCATATATGGATGGTGCAGTCCAGCACTGTCTGCAGAAAATTGGCTAGTGATATTATTTCAATGCTCAACACTGCTTCTAATGATTTACTGTGCAAATAAGTAGCCTGGATGTCCCATTTGGTTTAGACAGTAGTATACTGGCATAGGACACGTGGGTTTCCCATATCTACTTTCTAGCCCTCAAAACTGAATGTATATCCAGTGTTCATTGCCTAGATTTGGATGTCTTTTGGATGCAGAGTGGGTATGGTGTTGTTAACCAAAGACGTCTGATTTTAATTAATATCACACCTGTTGTTGCCACAATTTTGTAATAAAGCTAATTATTACACACAATAGTGCGGTGTTTCCCACAGCTCTTTTGGAGTTACAGAACCCTCTCCTTGAGGGATCTCTCTTCTAAAGACCCCCCTTTTCCTTATGTTTTTTGGTTCTATGTGGTGAAATCCACCCCATTTTGGGTGAGTCAGTGAGTGTCTCTCCTTGATAAACCATACATCAAGGAGCTCCGGCCCTTTCCTTTCCCCCCCCCCCTCTCTATTTGATGATTATGCAATGCCAAGAGGTGGGTTAGGGAGTTTTACATGAGCACTATATGACCAACCTGTGTGTGCGGTCGTAAGGAATCTGTTAGGAACAGGTGCACTTTAAGAAGAAACACAAATGTTCCAATTCTTAACATGTATATATTTAACCCAATTCAGGTGGCAGAGGAAGATCAAACTTTATTGAAACTGCTTGCATACAAAATATATTGCACTATAACCAAACAAATGTCAACATAAAAGTCCAATCTGTTTTAGCTAGTATGTACAGAAGATAATGCCCAATGGGCACAACAATGTTAGTTTACCTTTTGTTTAGTATCTACAGTATTTTGAACCAAACAGCATACAGATGATGTGTGCAAGGTACCAATTCATTTATTTTTGCTCCCCCCCCAATACTATACATTCCCAAAATAAATAACTAGAAATCAACATTAGTGTTTGGCAATACTTTTAAGACATTTTATATATGTTATACTGTGTGCAGCATGTTGTCATTTAATATATTCACTTGTATGCATTGGAAATTCAAGAGCAATACATAACAAATGACAACTGCTCCATGGACAATACTAGAGGTGGGGCCTCTAGTATTCTCCATAAACTATTCTGTAGATCTGTTATATCTCCAGATAGGACATCCCTTTATAGAAGTGGTAGCAGAGATAAGTTTCAGGAGTTATTGCACCATTCTAAGCTGTAAGTTTCATATAAAGCTGGAAAACCAAAGATGCTATAATCACATGATTATCCTCCCTAAAGTACCATGTTAAATGAATCATACAAATGATACATTATATGAGGGTTTGGAATTTGATTTGGATCCTGTAATGAATATAATCTTTCCATGCTAGCAGCAGTTTTTCCCTTCACTGCTGCCATGGACTGTTCCTAGTCTGCCTGGCCCCTTCCTGGCAGGTACCTTAGTGGTGGAAGGGACAGGAGAAGGGCAGTTATTTGATGGGGTAGAGAAGCCTGTCTCTGTTACCCTTGATAATGCCAAGAATAAATTCTCACACAACATATGGGGAGGGGGTACTCTGGCTTTTCTTGAAGGATATTTCCAGATTGTATGAAAGTCTCCCATGTATTTTCTTCACTCCTCCCTGCACCTTGCAGTGGTCTGCTTTTACTTGCACTAAATGACAGTTGCGGATTTGGTATCAAATTTCCATCAATCCAATATATTTTTTAAATTCATAACAGATGGGAATATACATAAGATAAATAGCCACACTGCATTTGTCAGAATCTGAATATTCACTTCTGCATTGCTAATAAAGTGCAGCCTTACCGCTTAAGGATCCCTATGCATTATGTTATTAATTTATACACTCTGTAATCTCTGACAGATGAGACTGCAACTCACAAAATGCAATTGGAATAATTACAAATACCTACTGGTGACTAGTAGGACTTTAAGCACTGCAAACACAACCAGGGGTCTATTTACAAAGCAGTAAATGTGACTTTTATGAAATATTCACTGGTGGTGAATTACTGTTATTAAAACAAAAGCACCACATATTCATTGGCAGTGAATGTTCGGTAAATGTCATATTTCACTACTTTACAAAAGTCTGTCCTGGGAGCATTAAATAAAGATGGAGATCTGCATTTTAACTGAAAATCCCTGTTAACAAGGACACCTGAACAAAAAAATTAAACATTCAAATAAACTGACTAGTTTACTCATCCAGCTCTCATATTAAAAAGATTCCCAACAGATGATTGTAAATCTCTCACAACATGATAATTAAGAAAACAATACCTATTATTTCTACAAAGACATTGTGTCCCTGGTATGTTTATTAATTGCTAACTCAGTGCAAAACCAAAAAAATTCTACTTTTTCCATTTTCGTCGCCAAGGCTTATGTTTACATAGAACTGATAAAATATTATGGAATGCATGCACTCTTCTATTATGCTCTACTGAGTGTTAAGGATTGCTACATATATTTTACAGCTAATACGTTTGTTTCCCCTGATTCATCCACACTATAATCATACCTGCCAAGTTAGAAAAAAGGCACAGATCATACAATTTTTTATTTTTTTTTTTTTTGCGCTATGTGAAAAATTACATTATGCTGCACATTTTTTAGGTCCCACTAAGATACTGCTGAAAGAGATAGAAATTATGGAATGACTTAAAGTAAACCTTTCCAAACGTTGGAAGTTGCCTTTGGAGGCTTATTCTGAAAATGCTAGTTACCCGGCTGTCATGCTTAACCCCCCCCCCCCCTTGTTTCAATACTTTGAGTCACTAACACAGAACAAGTCAGACGCCTTTTCTCTGACTTTCCTGGTCTGCATACTTATCTGGGATTTAGAAAGTACAGAAACAGCCAGCCAACTCAAATTTTCAGGTCAGCAACAGCACATAGATTTCTTTTAAGAAAGCCTTACTTTAAGGCATACTGCATAACTGGAAAAACAAGCCTGGCTTATGAACTGTCTATTCGCACTGAAATTTGAATTATAGCTGTCATTTTTGTTTATTTTTTACTAATCAGCTGCCTGAAAAATAGTGCAACTGAACACAATTATACCAACACACAGTTTAGTATTTTTTCATTTATTTTCTCTTTTAAACAAAAAATATTTTTTTCTTAAAGTCAAGTGCAATATGTATTGAAAGCCTCGGAGGTTTTGATAATTAATGCAAATACGTTTCCAATGCCTGACTTTGCCAATACTAACAAAATAAGGCTAACAGGAACGCTTGTGTCATGCTCCGTGTCTTCTCGCCTATTTGTCTTTGGCCTACCAGGCTTCTAGAATGTGAAATATGATGCATCTTTTTTAGACTTTGTTTAGACTGTATAGGGTTGACGGTAGACATGTAAAAATTATGGTACACCATTGACCACCATTTGCTGGCCATCCACGGCCTCAGGTTTATCTTTCTTTTGAATGCGGTCTTTGCCCGTGCGAAGTCGGTTGCCCTCGACAGTTGTGTTCTGCAAGCTTTTAGTGTGTACACTTCTCTCGTTATTGCAGTCGATTCGGATCTGAAAATATAGATAGAAATAAAAAGAACTTTGAAATGAACCTTCCTGTGATTTCAATGTTTTGTTTGAAAAACATAAATTAACTCAAAACTGACTAATTAAATTTGGCTGGGTATCTGACGCTTTCTTAGTTCTCTGTCATCCATGTGATAGACTTTTCCTACTGAAGTTCTTAATTTCATCCCACCAGGGAAGTAGAAAGCAAATTTGCAGAGGAGTACAGCATAGATTTTATTACGCAAAAGTATTTTAGCATTTATTGTTTATTGAATTTGTTAACATTTAATCTGACCTTGGAAAAGTAATTGGACAGGAGTTTAGAACTTTTAAATCTTACTAACTGCGAGCTTAAATTATACCAGGTGAGATCTGGCACATTTAAAAGGTTATCATTGGCAGCTTTCTTATGTTTTTACAAAGTCACTTTAAGGGCTTGTGCACACAGAGCTTAACAAAACTCCACTTTTCCAGGCGTTGAGCGTTTCCATTTTCACTCTGTAAAAGCACCTGCATGTAATCCTATGTGTTCATGCACACATAGATGTTTACAGTTTTTAGAAAAGGAGCTTTAACAGGCTCGAAAAAAAAAACACCAAAGAAGTGTTCAGGAAAGGAGTTGAAGAGCAGAAAAATGCTAGACGTGTCCAAACACTCTTAAACGCTAGGTGTGTCTATTGCATTCCAATGACCAGAATAAATTAATATTCTGGCCAATAGAATGCATTAACGCTCAAATGCTAGATGCTCCTAAAGGTGTGTGCAATGTTTTTCTAAGCAGCATTTTCCTGCCAGGCGCTCAGAGGGGTTTATATAGACACTTCATGTTAATGAGGCCTACGGTTGTAGGAGAAATTTAGACTACTCGGTTACTTTACTGCAAGGTATGCTTTAACCCCTTCAAGGGCTCTTTAAAGTGTTGCTAAAACCAGGACCCTATATCTGGTCTCCCACAGTACACAGAACATGGTAATGCAATTTTAGTAAATACAGTGCATCCGGAAAGTATTCACAGTGCATTATTTTCCTGAAAATTCTACAAACAATACCCCATAATGACAACGTGAAAGAAAAAAAAATAAATAAATCAATCACACGTACATTAGTACTCACAACCTTTGCTCAATACTTTGTTGAAGCCCCAATTACAGCCTCAAGTATTTTTGAGTATGATGCTACAAGCTTGGCACACCTATTTTTGGGCAGTTTCTCACATTCTTCTTTGCAGGATTTCTCAAGCTTCATCAGCCATTTCCAGATCCCTCCAGCCCAGATATGTTCAATCGGGTTCAAGTCTGGGCTCTGGCTGGGCCACTCAAGAACATTCAGAGTTGTCCCATAGCCACTCCTTTGTTATCTTGGCTGTGTGCTTAGGATCGTTTTACTGTTGGAAAATTAACCTTCATCCAAGTCGAAGGTCCAGAGCGCTCCGGAGCAGGTTTCCATCAAGGATGTCTCTGTACATTGATGCATTAATTCTTCCCTCCATCCCGACTAGTCTCCTAATTCCTGCTGCTGAAAAACATCCCCACAGCATGATGCTGCCACCACCATGCTTCACTGTAGGGACAGTATTGACCAGGTGATGAGCGGTGCCTGGTTGCCATTCAGGCCAAAGAGTTCAATCTTTGTTTCATTAGACCAAAGAATTTTGTTTCTCGTGGTCTGAGAGTCCTTCAGGGGCCTTTTGGAAAACTCCAGGCTGGCCGTCATGCGCCTTACCATACAGGTCTGATTGGTGGAGTGCTGCAGAGATGGTTATTCTTCTGGAAGGTTCTCCTCTCTCCATCGAGAAATACAGGAGCTTTGTCAGAGTGACCATAGGGTTCCTGGTCACCTCCCTAACTAAAGCCCTTCTCCCCAGATTTCTCAGTTTGGCTGGGCGACCCGATCTAGGAACAAGTGGGGGCTGATGGGGGCCACAGTACTCACTGGGACCTGCAATGCTGCAGAAATATTTCTGTACCCTTCACCAGATCTGTGCCTCAATACAATCCTGTCTCTGAGATCTACAATCAATTCCTTGGACTTCATGGCTTGGTTTGTTCTCGGACATGCACTGTTAAGCGTGGGACCTTATATAGACAGGTGTGTGCCTTTCCAAATCATGTCCAATCGACCGAATTTACCACAGGTGGACGCCAATCAAGTTGTAGAAACATCTCAAGGATGATCAGTGGAAACAGGATGCACCTGAGCTAAATTTGGAGTGTCATGGCAAAGGCTGCGAATACTTATGTACATGTGATTTTTTTATTTTTAACCTCCTTGTCTTTCCTCGTTCTGAATGGACATTTAGGTACGTCCTCAGAACAAATGCCCGCACCGCATGCCTTGAGGCCACGCTGCAGTGTGATCCCGTTTATGGCTGTGATCACAGGACACAGACAAAATGGGATTGGTATATGGGCGCTGTGATTGGCCCTACTGATCACGTGACGGCTGTGTCCAATCACAGCCGTCAAAATGTAAATGGAGACTAGTGTCTCTGACAGTTCTCCCCACTGAGCTCAGTGCAGGGGGCAGGGGGAATCTGCAAGCTCTGTGACAGCTTTCTGTGTAAGGATGATTTTACACAGCGAGTTGTCACAGATCACCCACAAACAGTACACCAAGCACCACTGTCCCTGTCCCTATACACATCTATCATAGTGCCCACATAAAACATGACATCTGCACCAGTGCACAAAACATCTGCAATAGTGTACCATTGTGACATCAACATCTGTCAGTGTACTAGTGTCCCACCAATAAATAAAACATATATTATACGTGCTCGTGTATGCTCGCGTGCAAAGGCGAACGCACATGTTGGTCCCATACGCATACATAAACAGTGATCGCACCACACGTGAGGTATCACAGCAAACGTCAGAACAAGAGCAACAATTCTAGCACCAGACCTCCTGGGTAACTCTACTCTGGTAACCAATAAAGGCTTATAAAAGCGTTGCCTATGGAGATTTTCAAATACCGAAGTCTGGTGCCATTTCACAAGTGTGCTCAATTCTAAAGCATGATAAGTTTGGTATCTATTTACCCAGTGCAACACTATATTTTATATTTTACTGAAAATGTGGGCATTATATTGTCTCTGTGTGGATTGAAATTCATTAAACTGTATTTTCTTTTTTCCGTAAAGATTTTATTGGAAATAAAGGAAAACCAGTACGATGAGTTGCATTACAGAATCAAAGAACATAAGGTGAATGGTACAAGACATGTTACTTAGACAATAAATCCTACTGGAGAACCATCAAGGTATCTGTATATAAAAGTGAACATAGGGTAACATGTCAACTTCTTATTGAATTATAACAATTTCCAAATATAACATATAGATGTTGAGGCCTAGGGGAAGTGTCTAGGGGTTCCAAACAGCCCATTGTAGTCATCCCGAGTATTGAATCCATCCTTAATCAGACAGGCAATTATCGTGTGGTGTACAGGTTGTTAGCTGTATCGCTAGGGGCTATATTATGAGCGTATATATTAGGTCATTGGGTGTGGCATGGTGGATGAAATTTGGATTATAGTTTCTTCCAGCAGGAGTGGTATGTCAGGGGTAGGACGTATCCTTTACATTAGATATATGGTACCATAGCTTGTAGACTCTAACCTTCACAAAGACCAAATAATATACACGGATTTGGGTTATTTTTACCAAAAAAATGTAGCAGTATAAATTTTGGTCAAAATGTATGAAGAGAAATTACATATTTGCAAAATTATATAACAGAAACGAAGAAAAATACTTTTTTTTTCATTTATAGCACAAAAAATAAAAACCCCAGTGGTGATTAAATACCACCAAAGGAAAGCTCTATTTGTGTGAAAAAAATTATAAAAATTTCATTTGGGTACAGTGTTGCATGAACGCACAATTCTCATTCAAAATGTGACATTGCTGAAAGGTGAAAATTGGCCTGGTTAAGAAGGGGGTGAAATTGTCCAGTATTGAAGTGGTTAATACATTTTCAAAGATTTCAAAAAAACATCTTTCACGTTGTCATTATGGGGTATTGTTTGTAGAGTTTTAAGGAAAATGATGAATTTAATCCATTTTGGAATAAAGCTGTAACAGAACAAAATTTGGAAAAAATGAAGCTCTGTGAATACTTTCTGGATGCACTGTATAAAACTGCTAAATACCTTTTCTCATCAGCACTTTGTAGGAGGAGTTTTCATTCTGCTCTTACTGTCCTATGAGGCTGCAGGGCCCCTGACCCTCTGTCTGGACAATGCTGATTGGCTCTGTGCCGATCACATGCACCCTCACAAGGGAAAAAAAAAAAAAAAAAAAGGATTAACCCCTTAGGTTTCACAGTGAACAAAACAAGCATGATTTACTGCATATAGAGACTGATTTTACTGTTGTGGGTTTAGTAACACTTTAACCACTTCCAGCCCAAGGACATCATATGATGTCATTGACTGAGTGGGGATATCTGAAGGACGCCTGCCTCTTGATCGTCGCCGGGTAAGCGGTCTTAGAGGCGTCAGGAGGGGACTCCCACGGCTCGCATGAGTGATCAGCGAGCCGGAGAATAGACCGGTTGCTGCCAGAAGTTGAGCATAGAGATTTCTGGTGACCAGATGGTCTCCAGTGATCTCTATGACCCTCGAGGCCCGGGAGCTACCTTATGACTTCACATCCGGCCTGGCAGAGGTAAACAATGCCAGGGGCGCAGCTGAAAAGGCCGAGACCATTTTTTTTTTTGATCCCGGTCTTTCCAGCCTGAAGGAGAGATGTAGAGTCTTATAGACCCCACATCTCTCCATAAAGAGGACCTGTCATGCACTATTCCTGTTTCAAGGGATGTTTACATTCCTTGTAATAGGAATAAAAGTGATAAAAAAAAAATGTAAAGAGAAAGTGTAAAAATAAAAAAATAAACAGTAAAACAAACAAAAAATTTAAAGCGCCCCCATCCCCGCGCACAGAAGCGAACGCATATGCAAGTCGCGCCCACATATTTAAATGGCGTTCAAAATCACACATGTGAGGTATTGCCGCGTGCGTTAGAGTAAGAGCAACAATTCTAGCCCAAGACCTCCTCTGTAACTCTAAACTGGTAACCTGTAAAAATGTTTAAAGCATCACCTATAGAGATTTTTAAGTACCAAAGTTTGTCGCCATTCCACAAGCATGCGCAATTTTAAAGTGTGACATGTTTGGGATCTATTTACTCAGCGTAGCATCATCTTTCACATTATACAAAAAAATTGGGCTAACTTTACGGTTTTGTTTTTTTAATTTATGAAACTTTTTTTTTAGCAAAAAAAAAAATTAATTTAAAAAATTGCTGCACAAATACCGTGTGACGTAAAAAGTTGCAACGACTGCCATTTTATTCCCCAGAGTCTCTGTTAAAAAAAACCATATATAATGTTTGGGGGTTCTGTGTAATTTTCGATCAAAAAAAAAAAAGATAATTTTTACATGTAGGAGAGGAGTGCCAGAATAGGCCTGATATGGAAGTGGTTAAGGTCAAAACTAACCAACGCCCAAACCCAATTTATCCACTTTGACATATATTAGTAAAACTGTACATATTATTGCAACCACTTTGTGTATCCAGGTGGATCTTACCTTGATTTTTTTTTTTTTTTTTAGAAGAGATTGGGCTTTCATTTGAAGTAAATGTTAATGGATATATCCTGATTTTGTTATATTATAAAAGTATAACTCTTTTAAAATATTTAACTGCGTTTTTTTATGCCTTTTTTTTTATGCCGTTATCATGCCTCACCATAAAAAAAAAAACAAAACAAAAAAAAACCTGGAGATAAATTCTCCTACACCCGATGATCGTGGCGATATCACATAGGTGTGCATTATTTGTTCTGTGTCCCCATGACAGGGCCAACAAGAGACTAGTAGTTTTTTATTTTTTTTTGCTACCTAAACACACCGACACTAAATATAAAACAGTTTTCCTTACTAAAAACACAGTGACCCTAGCCCCTTTCACACACAATTTTTTTGCTGCGAATTGGGATCAGTACGACTTTGGTCCGACTTTGTTGCAACTTTGGCACAATGAAAACATTACAAAGTCGTACAGAAGTAGTACAGAAAATTGCAGGTATATTATTCAGGTGCAATTTGCATGTGACTTTGAGGGTTTAACATTGAAGTCTATGGACCTCAAGTTGCATCAAAGTTTGACCAAAGTAATGCAGGGACTACTTTGAAGTCAGCACGACTTGGAAGTCGTACAGATATGAACGGTACTCATGGGGAACGACTTATCATGCGACTTTGCAATCCCAAGTCACAGGACAAGTCGCATAAGTGTGAAAGGGGCCTTACACTGACACCAAATGACACACTGCCAAACTGACACTAACACTTTTTTTCCTCAACAGATTTTTTTTTTTTGTACAGACTTTACCTCTAGCAGGTGGAAAAGATACATTTATTTATTTTTATTTATTTCAGGTACTTATATAGCGCTGTCAATTTACGTAACGCTTTACATATATATTGTACATTCACATTAGTCCCTACAAGGAGCTTACAATCTAAGGTCCCTAACTCACATTCATACATAAACTAGGGGACAATTTAGAGAGGATCTAATTTACCTACCTGCATGTCATTGGAGTGTGGGAGAAAACTGGAGTACCCGGAGGAAACTCACGCAGGCACAGGGAGAACATGCAAACTCCAGGCAGTGTCATGGTTGGAATTCAAACCAGCGACCCTTTTTGCTGCCAGGCGAAAGTGCTATCCACTACACCACTGTGCCGCCCATACGTAGCATGAAGAGAAGTCGGTTTCTCCTCTTCACAGAGGAGAAACCATAGGGATGAGCTTAAGTGAATGATCACTGTGATAACCAAGCACAGGCTAGCACAGCGACCATGTGATCGAGAGCTGGTTCTTCTAGTTACAGATTTTTAGTAGACATCTGGAGCAGTCACTGACAGCTTGTTCTCAGTGCTGGGACTGTGCAATGAGGCATACTTTCAGTACAAACACGGAAACATGTGACGTCCAGGATTAAAGCTCACTTCCTGAACACCACATACAGTATGTATGCCATGCAGTCATAAAGGGGTTACAGTATATGGAATGGCTTATTTTTAGGAATGAATCACCTACACCGTACTGATTTTAGAAATGTACGCAGCCAACAAAGTGCTAGTTATCAGGCGATAATTAAACGACAAAGAACACAACTGTGACCAACCTGCAGAGAGCCATCTGCTGTCCGTGCTTTAGGATCTCTTGAAGTGCGCTGTCTGTTGTCTATCCGAGACGGGTCATCATTTGCTAAAAAAAAAAAAAAAAACACATAAAGCATTAATATGATGGGAGTTTGACTTTTTCTGTATCTTGATTTTTAGGTAACCCTTGGAAATCCACATAATTGTTAACCCTTTTGCGGTCAAATTTTTTTCCACGTACATGCTAAAATGCACATCTTTTACATGAAAACACACTTAAACCCCCAAAACATTTCTATCAAAAAATCCTAAGTAGGTGCTATAAAAAGTAAAACTTACTGCAGTGGAGAGAGTTTGTTTACATCTCATTACTTTTGGGCTATAATACTTCTGATGGCAACAGTAAGGTGTTAAAATAAAAGAATCAAGACTGCCCATAAAATGTACTAGCATTTTATGAATACATTTTATCACATCTTTAGTTCTGGGATCCATTTAGTCCTACTTGGTCATTAAAGAAAAAACATCTCCCGTATCTAGGGGTGCAATTAACGCCTTCCATAGCCAACCTCTATGCAGCAAATTTCCCCCCCATGTTTAACAAGTTGTCAGTGGAATTGAAGGAATGGGAGAAGCTGCGATACCTTCCGCAATTAACGTGGGGATCTATGCCCTCTACAAAAAAGAAATTACTGGTTCATCCTGATTTACCTAGGGTCTTGATTTCTACACTATTTTACATAAGTATTTTACGATCATGTAAAATACCCGTCAGAACTAAGAAAATAAAATTGTGGAATGACAACGGTAGTCTTCATAATATCGGGTTTTCATTACTCTACATTTGTTTGAGAGAGGTGACGTCATTCAAAATGAAAAATATCGTGGATGAATCCTAAAAAACTATCTTTACAAAACCCCCAAATTCACACAAAAGTACATTTTCTACACGTAAAATCGTACATGCACCTTTTTTTAAACTGGCGTTTTCCCAATT